>UZAN01048038.1:0-22522 GCA_900618425.1 Echinostoma caproni | reverse complement strand
ATTCGAGTCATTATAGTCGTCAGCGTCTAGGTCAAACTGTTTAATTTGATTTTACTTTTATGCACCCAGCTCTTAAATTCGAGATTCAAATCTCACCATCGAAATGATCAGCACACTGCGTGCTATATCATTCCAGCTCAAACACTTAGGTTACAGAGATCAATAACGAATAAGCCAACAAAAATGCCAAAAGCGAAGAAGAAAATGCTTTTTAAAAAACTTATTTTCAAAGGTGATGTTGCCACTGAGAGGTTCAGTAGAGTTTTATCCTAAGTAGTGAAATCTAGACTTGATGTCGCTCAGCTAAGTTGTGTGTTCTCCACGTCACCAAACATCCGATGCTACAACAAAAATAAACTGCTTATGTTGACCTCATCTATTATTGTCTACCAATTCAAGTGCACCTGTGGTGCGACTTATGTGGCAGTTATCTCAGCGGATCAAAGAACACAGTCCACGCTGGCTCACACGGGGTGGGAGTGGAGCTGTGTCAAGCTCGATCGTTGCTCATCTGGTACAGACTGGACACTTATTTGACATGAGCTCGGCATTTACAATCATCTATCGAGTCTCACCACACCCCTCGAGAGCAATACGGTTTCGGACGCTAGCAACCGCAGAGGTGATTAGCATCCAACTCATGAAGCCTGAGCTGTGCGCACAACGCAACTTGATTCAAGCTCTCAAACTCCCCTGGGCAGGGGAAAAGAAAGTCGCTTGTTCACACGACCATGTCGCAACGTCTGTGATTATGTGATCCAAACAACGCACACACTTGGACTCATTGCAAGGCACATGACTCATCCGGTTTTTCTGTTTGATCGTATTGAAATTGTTTCATATAAATAACGAACTGGTAAATTTTGGTAACTATAGCGTCCATTCCCCCCCCCCTGATATTTGTCATTTTCAAGTTACTTATTCCAATGTGAGGATTACTTGGCCTTACTAATGAGTCTTAGAAAAATCTTGAGAATATAGCTGCACCTCAGGCTTGCACAGCCAAGAGACAGGTCGATAACAGGCCAACTCCGTGCTTGCTTTCTCCAAGGACAGGTGTATCTTAGGATGGCCTCTCATATGGGAAACCGCCACATTCTCAGACGTTGTCGCTGATTGTCGGACGACCATTCATTCAGCAAAACAGTGCCCAACTATTCAAGGTCAACTGCCATAGTGATCATTCTCCTGTTCAAGTACAAGAGAAGCACCTGGTAGGATAGAAATCCGTCGACATTGTCGAGTTGTAGTGGCTTACAAACTCCGGACAGGGGGTAATCCACTGTTCAATGATGTGTAACTAAGCCATGAGAAGTCAGTACTTCGCTCAAAACGGTAGATCTTTTCCAGATTAGCCCCGCCAAAATATTAACCCCCGCCACCCAAAAAATATTAGAAAAAAGAGGATATGAAATTTGTACTTTTAGTTTTTATTGAAGAGGGTGAAATTGGGACATGTCATTAATAATTTGCATTATCTGGAAAAGATCCCTTGCCAGTACCGCACAATTGTTTCGATCAAGTTGTTAAACGTGTTCACAATTGACGGTTTTTGGCTTCATATCAAAGTCAGAGTGGCTTGGGTGGGAAACGAACTCATGCTAAGCGGCCGCATGCAACTTCATCAACTAACGTACGAGGAATCTTCCGTAGTGTACAATCTATGAGTGCATTTGGATTGGAATCCATTATTTTTGAAAATTTTAGTCATNAACGAGCTGTTCACTTGTTTTGTTCATACCGGTGGCTTCCATCACTCGCCAGAACTCCACTAGAAAAATCAGGTCGGCCACTGAACAACAATACTGATTGCTAACAAGACGGCACAAAGTGTTATCGAAGATCGGTTACAAGGTCAGCCGATGTTACGTCCGTATGACATATTTTCAAGGTCGAACTCGCGGGAAGAGTGACCGTACAATTCGCTCCGCGAAATAATTCCACCCGAACAATCTGTCTGACTCATATCGGGTCCGTTTGTGTCATCGTGAAACCACGTGAACACAGCCCATCATGACCATCATAGTGTCACACGCACACACACACGAAATGCTTACCGACTTGGCAACTACCCTACCTGTGGAAGAGAGGCCATTCGAACAGCCCCCCCCCCTTTGTTTGTCTGCACACACACATACACACACACACATCAAATGAACGCTCGAGGTAGACAGAACAAAGTCAAATTGAGTTGTTTTTTTGTTAGTCAGACAGGGCTCGTTTTCACACGTATTTTCACATCAACCAAATGATTTAATCCGTTGCCACACTTTGCACCGTCATCACCTGCACTGACTGCTGCGTCGTCGTCATCTTCGTCGTCGTCGTCGTCGTCCAAATAGTAGTGGTAGTAGTAGCGGTAACAGCAGCAGCAGTCGTTGTCGTCTCGTTGTATCTGCCCTCCTCCTCCTCCTCGGTCTCGCGCTCACAGTTGCATTGGTCAGGTGTAATATCCGGTGAAATTTGGCGCGTGGGGCGGGGGGAGTTGTGTGTGTGTGAGAGAGAGAGATGTCCGGTGGTTTGAAAGACTTTTGCAAAGTAAAACCCTCAGTCATGCCGACAGCTCAATTGGGAACGTGACCTGTTAGCACATTGCACGAATTGTTGAAGGACGAGGTGCGGGTGGGGATGATGTTCCGAGGGGGAGGGGGAAGTGTTGGAGAATACACGTGCAGGTGATTGGGAGCCTCGCAACTACGATGACAGCAAGATGTAACACTGTCGGCAAACAGGCGAGACATGCTGCGGGTTTTTGATCTATTGACCACTTAGAGAATCCGTTCATTCATTGTGGTCTGTATTTGGGATAGGGTCAGTTGTTTGGAGAGAGAGAAGTGGATTAGTATCTGATTTGATCTTAACGAGGTCTGTTTGTATCGAGAAATGGGAATTGCTTACCGAAATTCCGAGCGAGGGGAGTGGGAGACGGAAATGGCGATGTTGACCATGGAGTATATACCACGCGAGAGGGAGTGAGGAGAACAGTGACTTCGTTTGTCTGTAGAAGAAAGCATCAGTCTTGTACTTCACTTCATGCTGGGATAATTCTTTCGTGTTATTTGCACCTTTTAAGAAAGTGACATAAATATACTTACATGAAGCGTTTGGATTCAACAATTATAAGTATTTTCATGTGAGTAAAGGAGTATTTGATTAAATTTCAAATGGGAATTCGTCATGTATATGGCAAATGAAGCGCGAACTAGGAAGCTAGGAAGCACTGGACAGCTGTTTCGACCTGGTTGGGTCTCACCAGCAGTGCGAATCCATCGAACCAACTGGGGATCGAACCCAGAACTTCATGGGCAGAACGCAACCATGCTACCCACTACGTCACCGAGCAGCTGATCAAACCGTTTTTCATTTTCCATTTACACGATATAGCACATCAAATCCTCCATTACTTGCATTAAATAAGTAATCAGTTTGTGAATGTTTCCAACAGAGTCCTAACCCTGGGGGCTAGTGCTGAGATGAGCAGGGTCTGTGGCCCGCAACAAGCTCGCAAAGATGAGTTGTGCCATATTGTATAAGTAATTTGTTCGACCCGTTTGGCATCTTATTACCTAGCAGTGTACACCGGTGGAAGAAAAACAAAGGGGAGAGACTAACAGTGAACTGATACCTCGGTATAAATTGAATATATATATATATATATGCTTAGATCAGGCAGGAGTCGCTGAGTGTTGCAGCTGTACATGGAACTTAGTTTCATGAACTTCCCCTGTTGTACTGATGTGACCCCATGTCATATGGATCATAGCGAACCTGAAAAACGGTCACAACAACAACGAAAACAACAAAAACAGATCTTCACAAAGGGGGCGAATTCTATTGTCTCTCCACCCTCAATGATTTAGTTTCCAACTAATTGGTTGCGTTGTTGTTCTTATGAACAGTTCCTGTTTCTCCTATGAACAACATTCATAAAAGGACCATCACTAGTTGTGTGGCTCATGTGTTTATGTACTACTGGAAAACCGGTTACCTTGCATATTACCAAGAGCCCTCCTCCATACTCTCACCGCGAAAACCCTCCATAACTCTGGCATGACACTAAGAGTAATCGATCTGCGGTCCTCTGTGTTGGTTCGCCTCTATCGTGTCCAATCTTGTGCACAAACCCTGCCATGTCTCTGTCTCCCAGTCTTGAAGAAAACAGCACCTAGGAACAAATTAACCTCGACTTCGAACACAAGTTTATGATTATCTCGAATCCGGTTTTTACGACGCGTTTTGGCGATCGAATCGATCATTTTTCTGCTGTCATTTGCACGCATAAAAGCACACCTAGGACAACCACCAAATTGTTTCGTCTTCATCAGCTTCACCTATCAGAGTCTTGACGATTACGGTATCCAAGTTGATTACACCCACGTCAAATGGATCAACTACCCACCGAAACACCGTATATCACATTCACACATTATCCGTCCTGGCTAAACACCCCTAGGTTTAAGCAACGCCAGTCAGATAGAAAATGAACATGTGTGTGTGTGCAGGGATAAACGCTGGCAGTTTATCTGTCATGTCCCGTGCTTATACCCATGTTCGATTGACGGACAACATGCTGCCGTGACGATCGCTATGGCGATCCGAAAGTGATTCGATTCGGCCGTAAACGACAGAAAGTGTAACCTGTTGCCAAGATTTACTTGTTAGCAAATAAATTAACCCCTCTCCCCCTACACCTACCGACAGCAGTTACGTTTTGTCCGCAGTCGTCTGGCATCATGCCCGAATCTACTTGTGAAACTCATTTGGTGTGTGCGTGCGTGTGTACAATTATGGATCTGGTGTAGAAAAAAATAAGTGGCTGTTTCTTTTCACATCCATTAGATGCATCATTCAAAATCCATGGATAGATGCATCGTTTGGAGCAAATGAAACCATTAGGCTTCAGTCCTGGGTTGGAATCCTCGACCCACAGTTATCCAACTTGTTTGGAACTAAAATTGCGCATCTGGTTAAGATGTAACACATTACGATTGTATAACATTATAGTTGTTAGTTAATCAAGATCATTCCTTTAGCGAACCGAAATCAATGGCTTCTCTCATACACTATTCCGAGGGAGAATTTTCGACAGTTTTGGTGTGCCAATAAGCAATTAAGCAATCTAATTGGCAACCTTTAGCGATCGAAATGTGACTAGAAATCTGAGGTTTCATAGAGTCGAATAAACTATTTTTTCTTATGGTGACTGGTTTCGCACGTAACAAAAGAAGTACGAAGTGAAAATCTAGAAGCACTGTGCAGCTGTTTTGGTCTCAGTAGCAGTGTAAATCCATCGACCCAGCTGGGGACTGAACCCAGAACCTCACGGGTAGAATGAAAGCAAACTACTTGCTTGACCACGGGATAACTGATCAGACCGCGTTTCCATTTTGTCTATACTTGGTAGAGCGCAAACTATCTTTCCATGCTCGTTGCGGGGATCGCATCTCACTCGTCTCAGCACCGCCATCTGTCAAGATGGCTCTGTCGGAATTATTCCATTCGAGTAGGAGAGGATTCTTAACAAAAACTGGGAATCACTCATTTTACAACTAATTCAGCTTTGTTGGATCTCGTCATGGGGGCGAACCCATCGACCTAACTAACAAAGGGCTGAATCCGGGACATGGCTCGCAGAACACGAACATTCAGACCACTATCCCGCCGGCCCAGTGGACTGCGGATCAGACATTTTCACTTCATCTCTAAGCCCGATATGGCAACTCACCTTTGCAAGGTGATACCTCGGTTGATTTTCGTATTATTTTACACCTCGTCCCCCTCAATGTGAACGGGGATTGGACTCAACTGGTATAGATAAACTGAATGTAACCACGAATGTCATTTTTTCTGTTCATCAAAGTCCATGCATCTTAGGATACGTGTGATATCAAGATGAACCACATTGAAACTGTCTACTTCCTCAGTTAGCCTGTGATGGAGAACTTCAAACCGCAAACTTGAAGAACCGTTCCGAGTCAATTGTTGAACATTATCTTCCACGCAATTCTTTGGGGCATTGGAACTACTGACAAACAACAATATGTTTTATTAGTTTAGGGGAGAAACAGGACATTCGGTTTATTACCACGGTTCAACTTCCGCAGTAGTTTTTCGTATGCCATTAGTAAATTTGAAGGTTCAAGATGAAAATTCACATCCACGTTCATTATGTCCTACAGAATGGCTTCAAAAGTGGCAGAAACCAATCACATTCCGCTTATTCCGGTGGTTCAATCTCAGTCAGAACGCAAACAAATCGAACACATGGGAGTGCAGTAGAACTTCGTATAATTCCACACACGTCCCCAGAGGTCTCTGTCGCTAATTTATCATCTATTTTCAATGGTTGCCAATCATTAATTGCCTAATCTGCTTTATATTCATTTCAAGAAGCATCGTTGAGATAAACCGGATTACGAGAGTATCGGAGTTTGGCATTGCTTTCACCTGTGTAGGCAGGGCAGAGTTCAAGGATTATATATTTCACATTAGGGCACAAAATCATTCTGGTTACTGACGCGTATTTCTCACACTACAGACATTCACACTCTACCATCTGAGGATTTCCTAGTCGCTGACGGATGATAAATGACACAACCCAAAATGGAACTATTTGGATTAGCTCTGTGATACAGATGATTTTTCTGTTATTCTTTGTCAGGATTCAATTATATCTTTTCCCATCAAGCTTTAGCCAAAACCCACAATCCTTTAGCCTCGACCCGTAATCCTTTAGCCAAAACCCTAAATGCTTTAGCCAAGACCCGTAGTACTTTAGCCTCAACGCACAGACTTTAGTCACGCTGCAGTAGACGAGTCAGACGAGTCGGAATATTCTAAAATCAACGGATGTTAAAAAGAATTATTTTCTACAAATGTTGGTTGCAAAACTTGGTTAAGAAATAAGAAGATGTGGGGGGTTGCATACTGCAACCTATATTGATTGGAGAAGGTTTAACCGATCTGCCTGTATGGTCCAACCATTTGATACATCTCGTACAGCTTCAGTGTTTCTGTATAATACGATATACTCCTAGGAGTAAAAGTCTCAAGTGTAACAAAAACGATACATTGTTTTGCATTCACACGCCCTGAAATCTGTTCGTCAGAAGGGGATACAAAACCTGCTGAGGATAACAAACCGTTCGTAAAAGTATACCCTCATAACTATCATCAGTTTATTAACGATGCAAAGTAAGTTATAATTACCACGGTCGAGGCTTGGTTATTACCGGTTTTTGTTTATAGCTTCTTGGGAAACGGTGTTCTAAAGGGGTCTTTTGTGAGCATTGCTTATTATCCTCGACATTTTAATGTATCCATATGTCAAAAACAGAGTTCCCTTTAAGTGGATATACGAAACAGTAAGGATATACCTATTAATCTATTTCAGGGCGTATAATAAATGCAAAACAATGTATCGTTTGAGTTACACTTGAGACTTTTTCTCCTAGGAGTATATCATGTTATACAGAAACACTGAAGCTGTACGAGATGTGTCAAATGGTTGGACGATACAGACAGATCGGTTAAACCTTCTCTAATCAACATGTGTTGCGGTATGCAACCCCCGTACCTTCTTATTTGTAGAAAATATGTTTTTCAGCATCCGTTGATTTCAGAATATTCCGCTAATTTTTGATCTGACTTGTCTACTGACGTGCGAATAAAGTCTGTGCGGTAAAGCTAAAGGACTACGGGTCTTGGCTAAAGCATTTAGGGTTTTAGCTAAAGGATTACGGGTCGAAGCTAAAGGATTGTGGGTTCTAACAAAAGCTTGATGGGAAAAGGTGTAGATATTAAGTTTCATAAAGTCTCAAAAGTCCAGTACGCAACTGTACCTAATTTAATCGAATGCGTAAACATACAGGCAGAGTTAAGGAAATCTGAGCTGGTTTACTGAAGAACTGTCACATGACACAAAGCGAAAAATCATACGGCGGTGATGTTGGCATTCGAACGTACGATCTTCCAAGTAGAAATGGGATTGTGATGGACATCGTCTAACCACAGCCGCCCAAATACCTAATGACTTTATGGATAAAATATCACAGTTTTAAAGTGCATGTACTGCGTGTTTTTTTGTTGTACTCGTGTAGTCCATCTTCCGTTGGGATCACGAATTTACGGGGTACTAATTTATTCACCAGTGCATTCACAATATAAAAATGCTTGAATGTGGAGTGTGGAGACCCCGGGGCAGGAAGAAGGGATACAAAACATGACCGGAAAACGCAACAAAGGTGTATACATGTATGTAACCGGGACTGATTACCCACGGCACACCCCCATTCCATCTCATGAACATTCACGCGACCGCGAGTCTGTGGGGCCGGGACTATTGCGAGACTGATGTCATCCAAGAGAGCCTTGAATACGGGTCGAGGTAGGGACGTGTAATCCCTGTTGTCCGACCCCACCCACTCCACATCTATGACCTGCTCTCCATCGTCATCCTGCGCGGCAAATCGACACCACAATTAGGCTCAAGATAAGCAGGTCACACCTCGAATTGTACACGGTCGCGAATCAACAAAACGGTAGATAACCCCACCGTCTGTTTCCTCGTAGGGTGCTAGCGCGTATTAGCACAGATGGCAAGTGCTTATCTCACTTGTGACCGGGTCCATTCCATCAATCCCGGGTTGTAGAAAACTAGGAAAATGTGTAACCCACGAGCCGTTTTACCCGGCCTCGCTAAAAAGTTGATTAAACTGATCAAATCGGTGATCTGTTGTCGCATTTCAACTGTTCCCAATCACCCCAAGATAAGACACTGGGACTATTCACTCAGAACAAATTTTTGAAGGCATTGGTTGAGCAAGACAGAAGATTTGGTACTGTTCTGTACGGGATGTGTGATTTTAATTAAACACAGACTACTATCTCTGAAGGATTTCCAAAAAAGCAAGACCAGGCGGATTAATCCATTGTGATTAGCGTGTTTCGGATAGCGAGCTTGAAGTAACAACCCCTGCATCGCGAACCAACTTTATAGTTGTTGTCTGATTGAATATATCGTGTCTATCATATATGGACCGCATATGATTCCCCAATCCAAGTCCCAGAACGCAGGTTAACAGTTTGTATTTGTATTCGTATAACTTTTTCAAGCAGAGATATGCTTACATTTCAGTTAAAAATTGTACACTGGTCGTCACACCGGAGAAAATATACACGAATCCAATGAAGTGCTGTGTAAAAAAATTAATATCTCTAAATTTTGATTCATTCAATTAAAGATGGACGTAATTCATTTATAACTCGTTCCCTGTTGTTCCAGATGCGAGCCAGATACGGTACAGTGGAGTTTTATAAATGTTTATTCTAGATGGTAGGTACCGATAAGAGGAGTGGAAGCGACAAGAGGATAAGTCAAAATGCAAAGGATGAAAGGGGTCGTTTGGAATCTTATTGGCAAAGGTCACACACAAGACTTCATATGACCATTATTAAGTTCTGTGATTAATGAATCGGCAGAAATTAGAGATGCACGACTTATTATCATCAATCCATGACGGACAGTTTTAAAGTCCTGTTTCAATAGACCGGGAAACACTACAGGGGAGCAATAAAGTAAGATATAGAGAACGCATTGTTTAACAAAGGAGAACAAAACTTGCTGCGGAGTGCGGAATTGTCTGAGCTTTCGGAGCTGAAAGGAGAGGCGCTGAAGTTTTCCATACAGCTCTGAATGTGTGTCAACCACCGAATATTATTATCGATAGTAGCACCCAGATATTTGGCTGAGGTCACTCTAGAAAAAAGGTTACTATTAAGGGTTACAGCGTCTGACGGGAATGTAGATCTGTGAGCGAAATGCAGATCCTCGTAACTTTAGGGCTCCCCCATTCAACTACTGCTCACTACATTGAGGCTGTGTAGTAAAGAATACATAAGCAGGTATTGACCAAACTCGTGCAACACCCTGAATTTCATCATATTTGGTCCTACCAACGCCTAGTGCTGCCAGTCTCATTCACGGGATTGAATATGGTATTGCCCCACATCAGATGCAACACATTCGTAATAATATTCACCTGTGTCTTTGCTTCTGTTAGTTGAATACAAATAAAATGTACGATTTCTCGATTTTGACGATGATTGCTGGTTCATCAGTTGTAAAATAACAAAGCAACAGAAAAAAACATAGCTATAATTTATTTTTCTAAATGACTCAGAATTCATACAAGTATTGTTCTTTCATGTTGTCCATATTCTATTTGTCCTTATTCATTCTTGGCATTGGGGGCAATCGCTTTTGCATGGAGCACATCAAGTTGACTGTCCAACAGAACTTGCCAGTTTCCTCTAACCACGGGCGACCACTGTTGAGGCAGCTAACTTATCCCTGTTTCTAACACAGGGAAAAGTTTTCGATTAAATTCAAATCCAAACTGCTGGGTGGTAATTGAACGAATTCGACATTGGTCTTGACCCACCCAGAAACTGCATAAATATGAAAATATAATATATAATGAGATCTAACCATTTTCTACTATCAGCCTCAAGCGAGAATATATACTAACCTTCATCTGTGAACAGTTATAAATTACACGAATGAATTTTGGGACTGACAGTTATCGAAACCTCCCTTATCAGTGCAAGAAATTTTGCGATATCCAGATTGGTGTGCTCAGGAGACCAACAACAAGGAGCTCAATATTCACTTTCCTTCGAACTCATTAGGTGGGATGAGTATTTATTTCTTTTGATAGGTAAAAAGAAATGCATTGGAAAACTAGTTTAGTGGATCAACTTTATCTACCTGCTGGAATACTAGTTGGCCACCAGTGAAATAAACTTATTGCTAAATTGACGGACGACTCAATTTGAATTTGTTGGTAAAATCAATACATACTCTGCTTTGTTGGGCGTTGAATAACGGCTTCATATCAGGTGACCTCAGATGCATTTCAAATTAAGCCACCATTTTCCAAACGGTAGAGGGAAGAAAAACGGCTAATCCACCTGGACCGTATTGGTTGTGTGCAACTTTTCTCCGCTGCGATCAAATTCAACCAGCATCTCGGTTCAATGTGACCGGTTTTCTCTCTTTTCGTTTATGTCTATAGATGGAGAAATTTCGTTAATTGTGCAATAAATCGAATCACTTATACTAGTCAAGTACGGAGTCATCGAATTTATACGCTTCTCGATTAAGTTGCCTCTTGGCTTCAGTTATATGTCAGAGTTTCTTGAATATTTCATCCGGTTTGGATACGGTGACACTTGAAGTGACTTGTGAAAAAGGATTATAATACAACAATTGAAAGACATGAAAACGGACAACAACATCAGAAACCAATGGCATACACGGATGTTTATAATCATCAAAGTCAGTCTTTGAATTTGACTTTCTTAAAAACACCAGGGAGGACCCATAAAACCAATGGGGCCAAACGCAAGCAAAAACAAAACCCCTTATGAGATGGTTTGAAATAGGAAGTGATTTAAGACGTAAAACATAAAACGTGAGCCTCCTGATCTTCAGAAAAACGTCATTACTGCAATCAGACCAGGCGAGGTCACGGTTGAAAATAACGCCAACAGGCGGTTGTCGTTCCATCTGGTTACTGAGGCTAGATAAAGGCGGGCTGGCATTTAATAATTCATCATACTTTTGCTCTTTCAAAAAAGAGGGGGGGGGAATTAATTCACGTGACCGGATTTTGTCACCCATAAAATCCAGGAGATCGAGCATCGAGGATTGGAAAAATTCATCCGTCACTCAGCAACAGGATACAGCAGTGCATTTAGGACGATTCGGGGTGGCTGCGAGATCCCATATCCCACAAGAGATATCACGAAGGGAAGGGAATAAGCATAATTTTAAATGATTAGTAACGACTCGCTATGACTTGCTATCAATACCGATTGTCACGTACGGATGTGATTCAGTCCTTATGGTTTATGTATTTCATTCTGTAACATCAGTAAGATATATCCAGTTGGCAAAATTTGTTATCAAGTAGGTAATTCGTGCACGTCGAATTTTGTTTTGATGTACATTGTTTGAATGGGAAGAACTCGTTTTGGTTCAGTCAACTTCCATTCATTATGTCAGTGAAAGATTGTTATGATTGTGAAAGTGACAATTATATCATTTGACATTAAATTTGGTCCGTATGCACAAATACCCTTGAGTCTGCTGTGATCACTTCTATAGTAGTTATCAGTCTGGCTTGATCCTTCAGAGTATCATTTACTCCCCCATCATCATCATCATTATCATCATCCCAAGATGAATTATGGTCACTTGAGGGTGAACTGTTTGAGAGCAATGAGAATCACCGGAAAGTTTGAAGAAAGGAAGAAAACGCTTTTCGTTTATTTTTCTCCAGCTGCAATGTGCCAAATAACTGAGATTAGTCAGCATTTGGATTTCAGTTTATGGGTACTCCGTCCAGTTACGTCTATACATCGCGGGTTCACCATGACCGTTTTCTCTCTCTATCTCTCTCACTACAGGCATTGTCCTTCATGCGAGTCAAATCTCGGTGAACCTAACATGCATTGTAAATCCCCTCCCATTTCCAAAACGGAATAAATCGGCAAAGCCATGCAATGTGTTTCAAATGCTAGCCAATCACGTTCATTTGAGAAAATACCTGGCACTGTTTCACACAACGCTTCGCGACACATCTTACATACATCAGATGAGGACTGCACAAAGGGAATCGGAACCTCAACACTCCGGTGACTAATACTGGAGAAGTAAAACCTGTCAAAATTGGTACTGAGAACAGTATGGAACCGATTTCGATCACCTAATAGGTGATTTCACTGCACTGAACCCGAAGGGGCATTGTGTCACTTAATCACCTGGGAATGTTAGTGATGCGTCAGTACTCTCTGTTATTCCACTAAGTGTGTAGAGATTCAATCAATAATCAAAAATAATACCGTACACCTTATAGGGGCTAGTTATCCATAAAGGAACTTATTGATTCTTGGCCAAAACACATAAAGCTTTCAAGTGTGAGGTAGACAGAGGGAGGGGTGTTGTTCTGGAAGTCCGTCACCATTGGAAAATAAGGATTTGGATACCATCATTCGAGCCATTTTTTTCACGTTCCCCGAGTAACGATGAATTAACGCTTGTGACCGGGTCTGACGAACAACTGAGTGGGACCAAATACGGTAAAATCCTCAGACCAAAACCCGAGGTAATAATAATGATAATAAAGCGACAAGGAGACGGAGGAGGACGTTTCGAGAGTGAGTAGCCACAAACTGAAAACAGCCCAAAAGTGTCTGGGAGAAAAATAGCGCCCATGCCTAGATACACGAACAGCAGATCTCAAGCATCTGAGCCCTGCAGACGGTGTACACTGCGAAGGAGATGACACGAGAGTAGATAGATCTCGAAGCGTGAATCATGGATCACGATGGTAAACGAAACACGGAATCGTTGTGGTAATCGTCTGCAGAAATCTCCCGCCACCGAGATGCAGGAAGAAGGGCACTACGATGCAGCTGCACGATTTAGAGTATCAAGCTTGGATTAACCCGTTCGATTATTCAAAGGTATCAGGCACTCTTGATGGTTTTGGGAGTGCGTTGTACTCCTTGGGAGATCGTTAATCCCCCACTAGTTGCATGTACTCAAGTGTGTTGAAAATGTTTGTGATAACCGACAAAGAGCACTACAAACAACTGTTTCGTCCTGTTTGGGACTCGTCAATAGTACGTATTCTTTGTGTCGCTGTCAGGACTCGAACCGTGAACATTTGGGTCGGGACTTGAAACTCCTACCCCTGAGCTACACTGTCCACGGTCGTGGCTAATCCAAGCTTGATACTCTAAATTGATTGAGCCATTCATATAAGGTGATGACCGCCTACCATGTATCTCAGGGGTAAGGGTTTGAAGTCCCGACCCGAATGTTCGCGGTTTGAGCACTGAAGCGACACAAAAAGTACTTACTGCTGACGAGTCCCAAACAGGACGAAACGGTTATTCAGTGCTGTTTGTCGGATATCACAAACATTTTCATCACAGTTCTGCGGTTTGCTGGAAGAAATCAACTGAATTAAACGAAGGGTTCAACGAAATGTAGTTGGTTAAATAGATCTTGACCAATCGTGTGCTTGCATTTTCTTCGCCATACAATATTTACTTGAACCGCGTTGTCGCTTATCGGTCAGCACTATTGTCCTGTGGCTGGTTGTCCAGAGACTGGGCTGCGCAGTCTGCTGGCTGGCGTTAGCCCTGAAGCTACGATCAGCACAGTGATGAAAGTTCCAGTGTTTAAAAGGTCCACGAAAGGACAGAACACGATTGACGACCACATTACGCTGTGGAAGACGTCAAGGAAAGGAATACGAGTATAAATACAATTGGGGAGCACACAAGGATCACGTGTGCTAGATACAGACATACAAAAGGTTTGTGAGGTATTGAAAACGATTGGAATTTTAATGGCTCAACTGAAGATGACACTCCTCGGGTCTATTACAAAACCTTTGGATTCCGTATGACTGTATCAAGTAGATAAAACAAAGAAGTTAGACAACACTTCACACACGAGTGTCTGACTCACGTTCGCAATGAAACGCGGTATAACCGAAACTAGACAACCACAACTGAACAGGAGGCTAGATCACTACATGCCGACCGATTCAGAACAGTTGGGGAAACTCACGGTTGCCAACTAGATTTCATCGAACAGAAATTAAAATGAGAGGTAGGAAACCCATTATTCATTGTCAGTATCGACAATCCATTTGGCTAATATAACCATCATCACTTACAATGCGCCATCAGGAGAATAGGTGCGGACCAGCATCGCTTGGTTGATCGATTTGCCCGGTTGGTCTAGTAGCATTCACTGCTCTGATGCAGCCTCGCGCATCATGTAGCTGCACTTTCTCACTGATTCTTTCTCTCACGGATTCGTTCCTTCACATTAGTCAGACGGTCGGACCTACACGAAGCTTAGAGTGATTTGTTTCAGCCCACACCCCCCGGCTCATTTGGTTCGCGTGCAAAAATATCTTTGTGTGTGTGGGGGGGGGCTACCCGCACAAACATTAATCAATGATGTGATTGGTTCCGTTTAACACAAACAATACAAATTAGAGCATAGTTATATTAAAGTCCAGATAGCCGATGCGTTTTTATTCTATTTCTCTCTCTCTCTCTCGAGCTAGTTGGTAAAAGATCGAAGGACCCGGACGATCTGCGTCACTCAGCCAGAACGCTTAATTTATGCTCCGACAAGAATGGATCATTTGATCACATGCAAGAACAGGACGATGCACTTCCCTGGTACCAGGTGCATAACCTGACCAGTAAGAGATGAAGAGATACCAGTAACGCTTGGGTAGAACCTAATTGTTGGGAACCTAACCTTTCCGATAGAATCTTTCAATGAATTAAAATGAAAATCGGAATTCCAATTATACGGATATTATCAAATCCTCTCGAGCCTGCAGTTCACCAACAGGTGCTTCATTGAAGCCTAAAGTTCTAAGCGGTGGTGGCCCAGTGGTGACGTCACCAAATCATCACTCCGGAGGATGAGTGTTCGAATCCCACCACCACCACCACCGCTTGACTTTCCTCATTTGTGTACTGTATGGCCTTTGATTGGCCGCTTCCCCCTTCCTGAAAATTGTATCTTTCTATATTCAATAAAAGGAAGTAAAATGAAAAAGAAAAAAGAAATGCCATAATAAGCTGTATTCTGCACAAACATATTTACTGATAAGCAAAAGAGTACCATGCGAGAAACTTGTTGGACAGAGCTGTTGAGAGATGGGATTTTCCGATACATGGCACCGAACATTGTTTTTCGGACTTGAAGGTGGGTATTCATAGGTTAATCGTTGAAATTCAATACCCGGGCAGAATTTGGAGCTCCCTTCGAACCACTTGTTTTGGTTTTAGGATCGATCGATCTGGTGTTGAGCTATCCGTTGCCGCACCCATTACCGAGTGTCTGTGTTCTAGAATTTTTCATAAAGAGTGGAGATGTGGTCGATACATCCTCGCCCAGATCTTAAATCAGCCTGGTTCTCACGCGTACGCCGTTCACGTGCGGCAGACAATCAAGGGAGTATGATACCAGCGAGAAGTTTAGAGGCAATGTTGGTTAAACTAACTCCTCTGTGGTCTTCACATGAGGATCTGTCGTCTTTCTTGTAAATCGGTTTGATCACTGATTCATCAGAAATCCATAGATAACGCTGGTCGGGGCATGTGTTACTCATGTCACCAGATAGGTTACCACGGCGGGCGATGTTTTCCAAGGCAGGTAGCAGCTGGAAAAAGATCAAGGGCGGTCAAACTAAGACCTGGCATGAAGGTATGAAAACCCTAACCAGGAGACGGGGTCATGTAGATCCCGTTAGGCTCCCTGGTTGGGGACCCCGAGATCATGGTCATGGCTGGGTGTAGCAAACAGTGGCGCTCATGCATTTACTCATTATTCTTGTAACCACAATCTATATGAATTCTCTATCTTCCGTTTGAATTTGCTCTGAACATTCCAATCTTCATTCTGCTCTTTTATTCAAATGGATGGCCAAAAGACAGCAACCAAAACCGGCGCACGAAAGGGCATTAATAAAGGTTGTGCAAAACTGAACTGAACTGACCCAGTTGCTGAAATTCTTTGACGCATATAGTTGTGCGACAGTGACAGTACAATACCATGATCTGTATTATTAGAGTCAATTTAAGCCTAGAACTCTGTACAGTTACTTCAAAACTTATGAAACAGTTGAGAACGACCTCTCTCTCTTGTTCTCCGATTTGTCTCTTTTCCAACTTAGTGAACCAAATGGCCTAACTGAGGACTATCTTGGACATGGTTCTGTGATTTGTTTCTCCATATTCTCTTTCTTAATATGTGATATATTTACACGGTGAATGATTGGCCTAGCCCATTCCATTGTTCACATGCACCAGGCACCTTTGATGGTCTTGGGTGTGGGTTCTATTCCTTGGGAGATCGTTAATCCCCCACTAGTTGCATGTATTCAAGTGTATTGAAAATGTTTGTGATGACCGACAAAGAGCACTACAAACAACTGTTTCGTCCTGTTTGGGACTCGTCAATAGTACGTATTCTTTGTGTCGCTGTCAGGACTCGAACCGTGAACATTCGGGTAGGGAATTAAAACCCTCATCCCTGAGTGGCACCGTCGACGGCAACACTTTGCGCGAATGGATCAATCAATTTACATAGTGAATGCTTGGGTTAGCCCAGTACGCAACGCTGATGAGTCCCAAACAGGACAAAACAGCAATCCGATGCTTTTGTCGGTTATCTCAAACATTTCCATGATGTGGTGTATTTCGAAAAAAAACAACAAGGAATAGCATGTGACCAATTCCTCCGAAGAGAGTATTACCAAGCGTATGACGAACACCTCATTGAATTCAATCGTTGGTTGGAGGAAAAATTGTATAATAATAAGGTCCCCAAATGCAGGTGTGTGTGTGTGTGTTTGTAAAGCTACAATAGTGTGCCCCAAATAACGCTACTCATTTTGTCCCGGATTCAATGCTCAACGGATTACTGACTAACTTTAACTTAGCGTGACGAGACGCATCGTGTTCCAGTGTGTTCGTCAGACAGACAGAGAGAGAGAGAGAGAGTGTGTGTGTGTGTGTGTGTGTGTGTGTGAGGAAGAATGAGCCTGATCAAAATGGACTGGAGCAGTGTCCTAATTCGAAAATCCTTTACGTTTGAATGAATTTTCTTTCATACTGAAGACAATGAAGTTGTGCTTACAAACAGCAAACTTGTGATGTTTCGAATGCCGGTATCCAATCAGACTCATACAATCGATTTGACATGTGGTCCCTCAAGAGATCTATCCAATAGCCCAGTTTCCAGTGGACTTCTGTTTGCCCTCCACAATGAGTCCATTTAACCCAATTGTGGTCATTTTACCTCCCACTCCAACCCCAACCCTAATGCAAACAGTACGATTGAAAATAAGAATGCGAACGATTTGTGACAAAGCACAGCATCATTACAATGGTAAGAAAACGTGAGAAGTGCGGCTGTGTACGCGTCCGTTCGTCCGTGGCTGTGTGTGAGTATCGAATGGGCTCCTGAAAAACCACAGGACTATTTTACTGAACGGTGAAAGAATGAGTGAAAACTACGATGAGAATCCGACCGGGTGATCCCACGCCGGTTGCGTTACTCATTTACTCTGGTGTGGTGGGGCGAAGACAAGATGTGGTGGTGCTGGTGATGGTGGTGTTGAAGAAATATGCTCGTACATAAAAAGGCTCGATACCGGACTGACTATAGTCATGCGTGTACCAACTAGCTATAGTTAAAGAGACGTGACACGAACAGACATAGACGCACATTGAATGGATCAACGGCTGTTCATTTTGAACGTTCTCACGTTCCTACAAATTGAACAGAAGACATCAGTGAAGAGAGAGAGAGCCGGAGAGAGAGAGAGCGAAAGGTGGTCAGCACACGAGAACAACCAGGACATAGTCCGCAGGCGAACCGGATTGAATATTGGAGTGAAAAGATTCAATGGGCTGTGTGGTGTTGCGGTGTTTAGGATTAGGGGGCGGGGGCGGGGGGATCTCAGGTGATCAGAAGACACGACTGGATTTTATACGAACTTTTCAACTATTTCTGCGTTGCATTTGAAATTTATGAATGTTGGAATATAAGTGACATTTTACGCGATTAGAAACGGAATGCATCCAGAGAAAATCTGGATTTGTCCGAATTAGCAAACTTGCTCATATCATCATCATCGTCATCATCATCATCATCGTCGTCGTCGTCATCGGTCGTCATGGATCAAATCCAAGCATGGATAAGAATCAGTCCTCGGAATGACTATATATATCCCAATCAGTTTCTATCTCTATACCAGATCACCCTGAATTGGTGTCCATTGTTGAATGATTGTCTTTTTGATAACCTATAATCGGATTGGCTAATGTGAAACCGAGAATCAGGACAAATGAATGAACTGTGGGAGTGTCACATGACAAAATGGAGAAAATGGAGAGAGAGAATAATTCAATAGTGTGCATCACTCAACCACGGTACCCACATAGGTCGAGCGGCTCAGATGACCGGTCTTGGCAAGAACAACCCCGCTTCATTTTTTTAACTTTTTGACCAACCCGAAAAACAAATATGGGACAAACATTTTGGTGAATACGCCGAGATCACTTTGGCTAAGTCTTCATTATGCACAGCGTTATTCGACCATTGAATAACGGAAGAAAGTCTTCCTCGATCAAACAAAACGTGTCTCCCGTAAGGCCTTGTGAACTATTATCTGTGTGGTTTGATCACTGGTATGGCCTGTTGCAGTTTAACTGATACGTGAGGGCTACAGTTTACACGATGTCAAGGCTAACAATCACCTGTACGTGCGCCTGATTGGTTCAATGCGTCACATGGCAGTTATTTGCGCGGTAGTCACTTCTCCATAGTCTTCTGACCAATCCAATTGAAGCCCACAGATTTGCGTTACGAACCTGATGATGAAAGGGTGAGTGAGGCACGATTTGTGCGCGTGTGTGTGTGTATGCTTTAGTTGCTCGACTGTGCTTTCCTGTGGTCACACACTCGTGTGCACGCGTACGCGTACACATTTGCGCTCGTGCACCGGTGCACACATGTGCCGTTGCCGTTGCCACCGTGGCTGCCGTCTGGTGGTCATTTTACCATGTCTATGTCTCCTCCCTCCTACCGATCATAAGCGCCACTATGTACCTCTGTGCACACGTACGTACGCACGCACGCGTGCGCGCGCGAGCGTTTGTGTGTGTGTGTGTGTGCTAGTAAATACGCTCACCTGGCCACTGGATGAGTTTGCTCGCGTGTGCGCCAAAGTCATCAAGTCAGCGAGTCAGAGAGCTAGAGTGAGAGATCGACTAACATCCGTGAGTTAGGCGGGGAGGGGGGGGCGGAGTGAGAGAGTAGATGAAAAGTAGCTTAGTGGTCCATCGGAAGTTAATTGGATGCGTCCCCAAGGCTAGACAGACTCGTTCACATGCGCTCTTTTCAGGTGCAACACCAGCACCACCACCCCCAAACGGGGACAATTGACAAAACACACACACACACACACACACACATAAGTAACAGCTTCAATTTTAACCAAGGTGATTGTCACACGTTCGCGCGACCAGCACGCTCATCACTGATCAGAATGTTGCCATCCGCGATGGCAGAAAATGGACAGTGGAAACATGCCGCTTTGCACTATTTGCTCGAAATGACCAAACAACCGAATCCGTTCACCGGATCTTTGTTCCCGTCAAATAGTATGATCAATATGAATAACAACAACAGTCCACCCACTCCAACAACACGTGTTCACGGATCGGTAATCCACAAACAACAACAACCACAACAACTGTACCAACCGGCCGGATACCTGATGGACAGTAGAAAATCCCTGACCACAACCACTCCGACTGTGTATGTGCCTTCTGGTGAGTGCGGATCGAAAACCGCTCACAATCTGTACGGTATGAAGTCGTCGTTGCCGGTCCAAACAAATTCATCTGACTTGTCCGATTCCCCGGTCTGTCCGGAAATGATTTTTCAAGAGGCTTTTCAACAATACGTCAGTAGTACTTCAGTATCTTGTGGTAAGTATACTGCTATTGCCCCTTGTGTTCGCCAAATGTGCTTTCTGATGGAATCTGTTGATCGAATTACATAACTGATTGGTGAATGTCGTCGTGTTAAGAGCAAATGAATCATGACTTGAAAAGTTAGACAGCGTTAAACGCCCGTTTTGACCTGGTTGGGCCTGATCATTAGTGCGAATCCATTGACCTAAATGAGGATAGCGAACCCGGGACTTCATCACAGGTCGAACGCAAGCACATTTCCCTCCGGATCAACAGACAGTTGGTCCAAACGCTTTACTTTTGCCTATATACAGCATAGCCCAACCCATTTTTCTAAGCGTGTTGCTTTTTACACGACGAAACTGACCAGTCAATCGAATCAAAACCCCCACTGGTATCATGTAAACTATACAATTGATAGGATATATATGTCCCACAGAAACCGTGAACCTCTTCACTGTGTTTGGTTGTTACTAAGGTTTCCTATCAACAATATTGATACGGAACCACATAATCACACCCATGCATATTTTGTCGACTTCATCTAACCCAACCAAAGGTTATTTAATCATGTTATCACAAAAGCAAGCGTGAAGAGACACCAACTGCACAGAATTCTGTTTGTGTATACATTAGAGTAGCGCATCAAAGGAGATAACCACCGGCATTTTCAAGACTCGAACAGCGTATGCAGAACTTAAACACCTGTGGCGGTGACGTGACGTTCTACTGAAGTTGAAAAGTCGCGTATACTGCTCCACTGTACGATCAGTTCTCCTTTACGGTTGTGAGACCTTGAATTTGTGAGTGAAAGACATCCGTCGCCTAGTGGTTTTCGACAATCGATGCTTGCGCAATCTGACCCAAGTGGGATGGAGTGAGCGGGTTAGTAACTTGGACGTCAGTCGTCGGGTGTTTGGGAATTGCATCGAACAAGAACTCGCTAGCGCATCGAATCCAGCTCATGTTTTCCGTACATCCGGCGATCACCTGTCGCAGCATACCTTAGTCGCAGTGACTGTTGCAGGCTGGAGAAAGCTACATGGAGGCCAGTAGGTAACGTGGAGACGAGGTATGAACAAATGCACAAAGGGATTAGGTATGGTTGGAGATAATGAACGTCATGGCTCCTAACCGACAGCAATAGCGATCTTGCTGTCACTTCTTATCAGTTCCGAATGATTGAAATAGTATGTATTCAAAGTTGAACTGTGTACTCCATGTGTGTTGACCATAGAGGTTCGCTTTCTTTTCCCCTCCCTAAAAGTAAGTTCAATCCCTATCCTTCTCACACCTTCCCATTTTGAGTTTGGCAGCGATCAGTGAAGTTCGCCTCACTTTACAATGATGATGAAGATTATGATGAAATGCACAGAATACGATGTATATGTGCCACAGACAGTAAGGAAATAGGATGATGAAGAAACGTTGTGAGGTAGCGTGCAGATGTGTTGGAAAACTGAAGCATATCTCCGTATGATTTGGGAGAGTGGGGTGGGAGAAACAGTTCACACCTCGATTCTTAAACGTAAGACCACAGGGCTGAATGCCACAGAAGATTCATTTCAAACAGTTGGAAATTTACTGTGTTTGATCGTCAGACAAAAGTGTGTTGAATAACTTTATCAAAGGGATTAACAATTCTTCACGTCCAGCCTGCTCTATCCGTTTGTATCCAACATCTTTGTGCTCAGTTCGTTTAGAAACGTTGCGCCGCTTTTGACCAATTTTATGGTGTATATTTTGATGCGTGCTCATGTTTTTCGGTGATGCGTAGCAGAACCATGCTTTCGAATTGGATGGTGTGTGTTCATCTGTTCGCAATTGCGGGGATATTTGTCTGAATGGGCGGAGAGTTTTCGTTCGCGAAGCAATGAAAATTGTTTTATCCTTTGAATTGCTGTTTCTCATCAAGTATCAGGCTGATACT
>UZAN01048037.1:0-25003 GCA_900618425.1 Echinostoma caproni | reverse complement strand
TATCCAGGCCTGGAATCCATGGCTACAGCGTGATTGCAAGATGCTGGAGCGTCCACAAAAGATGGCTACAAAAATGGTCAGGGGGTTGAATTGGTTTCCATACGTGGAGAGACTGAAGTCACTGGGATTTTATTCCAATAATTACCGGCGCATCAGAGGAGATATGATTATGGTATACCAAATAATGCAAAACCCTAGCCNTTCTGAAATTATCACCCAACGTTCATCTTAGAGGACACCTATTTAAACTAGTGGTCTCAAAATGCCGCTTGGAATGCCGGCGTCAGTCATTTGCAGTCAGAGTGTGTTCGATCTGGAACTCTCTACCATCCTACGTCGTCTGTGCTCCAAGCATTGAGTCTTTCAAACTGAGGCTCGATGAAACACTAGCACACCTTACGTTCCAACATAAGTGAAGCTGCGTGAAGCAGTGGAAAACGCACGTATCACTTGACATTTTACACAAATAATTGTATGTATCACTGTTTCTTACTCCACCGCACGAACCTATGGGACCAGAAAAGCATGAGCTTGTAAGTTATTCCCATAATAAATCTTTGAAATCTTTGTCTAACAATCCAAGCGTTTTACTATATCAGTAAATAGCGTGTTTTAAAGCATGAGTTGAGTGTGGATGCGATCAATGATGAAGCGCTCCACCTTGTCCTTTTCCTAAAACAACAAGACATGGACTCCTTTTGTTTTGCATGCAGACACATTCATTTGTTGAGTTTCAGTTAAATAGCATACAGGGATAGCACCGATTCAATCATTCTAGAATACGGTTCCTGAGTAATGCACAATCTTTTCCCGAGTGGCGGTCTTGTTATGGTTGGAGTTTACAGCAAAAAACCTGTTTTATACTGAGAACAAAAATAATTTATGTTTTCTTTCCAAAAACAATCTGCCGCACAGTCAGTTAGATCTTATTTTAGATGGGTAAAAAATGCAAGAGCGTAATCGAAGTCAATATAGGAGAAATCAGAATCTAAACGCTTTCTTCTAAGGAATACAGTGGATTGTTTGTTTTTATTTTGTTAGTTGACTATTATCCACGACAATTGTTTTAACATCGTCAATCATTAAAACAAACCTGGAATTTAACTCAGTCACATTTCAGCTTATGGCTTTTTCATTCAGGGTATGGAAGACCTGATTGCGTGAAAGTGATCAAAAACTGTTTTCTTTCTCCATGAGCTAATGTATTCTAACGGCGTTTCTTCCAGCGAAAAATGCATTCCAACCCTCCGTTCCTTTTTTCATCCGACAGGATCGTGCTGGATTAGGAAATCATCTTGACTGAACCACATTCATCGCCGTCTCACCCCGTATGTTGCATTGTCGCCTCCGGCCTATTTGACAGCTAGGGCAAATAACTGCGCCTGGCGAGCCTTGTCTGTTCAAACCAGTTTCATCTGATCGCCTTTCAAACAAGTTATCGATCAGTAAGCATTGGACTATGCATAATTGGAGGTCATGTGACAGCAGAGATGGTTATGATAGGATTGTTAGAGAAAATGGCAAACGTTGAACACAGATCAGGTTCTTGTGCAATAATCACATATTGCGTGATCCAGTAGCCAAACCAATCTTTGATTTACTTCCCCCGAAGCCCATATACAGATCTACTCAAAACTCATTGGGTATTTCACTGCCAAGCATTATGTTAATCTCACATTGCTAATATATGATGCTGAATACTTCTGCTAAGATAATGCATTCGCGAATTTCTTTTAGGCAGTCCAGAAAAATTGTTACGGATTAAATAAAATCAATAAAGGTATGTTACTGAATTTATCCGTGCAATTGTAAAATAGTGTATCCGGAGTTCATTCTCACACAGAACCAAAATGAATTGCACGTAAATAAAATGTCTTTTTGTTCTCCTGCATTCTTCATCACATAATCAGTTCTTTAAGGTGCTGAATCCACCAATTTTGTGGGGTTAGCTTCGATCTAAGGTTTCACATTGCTCACCTGGCTTTTACACTCACTGTGAAACTGGATTCGTTCCTCTTTTTCGCACGGGGAATGTATTTTTACGCACGTAAAGGTGGAGGCTGTTTGGCGGCAAAAGTATGTATAAGGTCTTTAAATTAGGTATAGTTTTATTGATCGTACTGCGATGAAATATTAAGTCAGTGCTTTTTAGGTCAAGAGCTAGTAAAGCTCGCGTGAGGCATCACATGATACTATATCCTACCAGTTACCTGACTGTTGTAAACAATTTCAGAAATGATCTAACGTTTGCATCTACAAAGTTGAATTCCGATGAAATCCTTTTTGCAGTATGATGCACCACATCGTCTTTGTTAGCCTTCGACTAACAAAATAATTTTTTGTATTTATTTTTCTGCTAGATTTCAGAAACCACGATGATGGTTGAATATACACAATCGCCACCTAATTGTTCCGATCTCAGAGTGATTAAAAATCTATTTTCGGTGTCGAAAATCATGGCGGACACATTCTTATTTGGTCTTACTTTGGACAGTTGAACCAGTGGGTTATTAGGAAATCATGTCAACCACTCTTTGTTCAAAAACCCTGTAAACCCGACTCCTAGAAATATTGATAAAACAGGACTGCACAAAGGAAGACTAGAAGATCTTGTACATGTTAAACTATTCTCATCATCTATAGCTTTATTTGGTTACGCTCGGCATTGGACCGCTAAATTTTGTGTGCATAATCGTTTCAAACCCAAGTTCTTCATTGCTACTGGTTTCACATACACACACACCATGACACCAAGCTCCCCGGGCCTCAGTTACACGGTCAGCATAACGTTGCTGCCATTCCGACAACACAGGTGTCAACTTTATGATATACACCACCATCCAGTTGCCCAATTCGAAGCATCAAAGTGGAGTAAAATTATCTAACGACGATGACCAGAGCGAAAAACAATCACTATCTTTTCAAAGTAGTAGTCATCGACGAGTGTAGGCAAATGAGAGAGAATTAGATTCTGATAATGAAAGAGTATCTTTAAAGACGGAGGAAAATTGTCCATACCATTTGCTCTATTCTGTCTAAACTTCAAACATTTCCTGGGAAGAGGTTCACAGTAAAGAATTTTATTCGAATATGGAAATATCGTTTGATAAAAGTAGCAACATCATTATTCCAGAATATGTCGGCTATGAACTTTTAAATTCTGCATGGACCCGGTGAGCTGCCTAATTCATCTTTCATTGGGTCGAATATCAGGACTCTCTAACTTTGTATTGCACCACGAACCCGTTACGTCACTCCACTTATGTATTCTCAATGTAAGGCGCTGTTCTTATTTTCGATAAACGATCAATCCAATTACACAGAATGACTTAGATGTGATTTATATGTAGGTAAATACCTATCGCATAACTATTGGCTGCCTAGTGAAGCTCTTTTGGTATCAAAGGATAGGAGGAACGTTGATAGACGGCGACATAAAACTTCGGAGGGAAAGCAACTTTTGATGAGTCCGAGGAGACAGCTCATCTCTGTTGAGCACATAATTCCTACTAGTAGGAAGCGAGAGATCAGAAGATTGTTCTCGTTTGTTTTTTTACAAAAGGGCAAATATGACGTCGTTGAGTTTTATGGTTGCATTTATGTGCACCAACGCTGTGATTGGTCTCCTTCGATGTAGCGTTTTGAATAATCTGAGAATCAGCAGTATACATGAAGGTTGCAAACGGTTCATAACGTAGAAGAGTAGAACGCGATTAACTAAAACGGGATATTTTGAAAGATTTTCCCGGAGACAGTGGATGGATAGTCACTATGCCCCGTGTTGGTACAGTGAGATGGCGGTGATCGTGCCAAAGCAGAACACCAGATTGTAAAACTGGATGTTGCAAATACAGTGACATGGGGATTTAGCATTTAACTCATAGTTACTTGTGAGTAGTGAACTGACTCTCTTTCGGATTTCACCTTCACGCGCAATCGTCAGTTCGTCGAATAAACAATGCACTCACTCAGAAGCATTAGACTCGAGTTTTGTTCTTATGAGAGCTCATCAGTAGTGCACGTCCACTGTCCCGTTCGGGCTCCGAACTCCGAACCCATCACATTGCCGGTGTGTCTATTACCGTTGTATCAAACAGCTCATATCAAGACTGAACCGAATTGGCAATGCACGCTTGTTCACGTGTCGTCTTCAGTTACAGTCAGTCAGCTCATTGCTGACCCGACAGCATTTGAGTCATCGTTTGGGTTATCTTAACATGTTCAGCAAATATTGGTCCTAAGTATTTATTTTACAATGCAAGAAGATGGTAAGTGAATCTTCCAGAGCTCATTTATTTGAGACTTTTTGCACAAACAGAATAATTTGAATACCGGTAAGCAATTCAATAGTGTATTCTACACGTAGTTATCAGTTATAATTGGAGATTAAATGAAATGATAGAGATTCCCGAGAATAGCCACTCTGCTACCCAACAGCCAATAGAGAACAGTGATGATTTCTCCAATAACTGGCCAAGAGATTTTCTTCCACTTCATGCAACCAAGAAACAAAGGGAGGTGCAACGTGGTGGAAAATTAAGTGTCTGCCGTTACTGAACCATACATACTCGGTCGTGGCACAGTACAAAAATGGTATCTTAGTAACTTGATCGAATTCTTGACGGTACAAAAACGAAATAGACCATAGTATCTGCCTGATTTTGGTCTGATTACGCAGAACTGATTGTCACTCGTTTTTTCCCCCTCCAAGTTCTACTTTTAACCGCTTACCCATATTAACTGTTGGTTTGTTCCATTCGCGTATATAATCAAAAGTAGAAGCGTTTCTCCGTAACCAAATTATCGTCCGGCATGAACGATGTTTCATTTTAATTTTATCATTTAGTTATAAAACTACTTATCATTAATCAATATATGGCAAATGAATAAAAGTCAATCCTCAAATGTACTTTTAGATCAAATCAATGGTTACTATTGGTTTTGCGATAGTTTCACATCTGATCATTGGGATAAGATATGCGCCGACTGGATCGGAAAAATGTATTGACTGGTGAACTATCATGCAATGAACTTGACGGGATGGGACAGTACTGCAAGACTACCCACAACTATAAGTAGTAAGACCTGCTCAACCGATGATGTATGCACAAGACCTAGGCCGAATTTTTCGGTTTACGCTGACCAACGTTTTTACTGACTGGGAAATAAAGCAATAGTTCGGTTTTCCCGATTATTTGTTTTTGTAAATTGAACCGTTCGCTTTTAAATTCATTTCAATGCGGTGGAAATGTTTGTGACCACCGACAACGAGTACTACACAGCTGTGTTTGTCCGGTTTGGGACTCGTCAGTTGTGCGTAATCAGGATTCGAACCTCCAACCGAAGTAAATATACAACTTTATATAACATACAATTTAAAGAATGCCACTGAATGTTTGATTCGTGTACAAAAGTTCTAACGTTTATCATTAACGACCTGTTTGTTCCTTGTTGGTTAGGAGTCGTGCCAGGTAGGGTACCGGAGAATATTTTTAAATGCTAACGAGTCCCAAACAGAACGAAACAGCTGTCCAGTGCTCTCTGTCGGTTATCACAAATATTTCCACCGCATTTAAATGAATTCAAATGGTGGGCACTTAACGATCTCCCAAAGGAGTGAGACACACACACAAGATCACCAACAGTGCCCGGTGCCCGTGAAAAGCCGAATGAGCTAATCCAAACTTTTACTCTCTTAACCGTTTAAGGTTTTTATTCACCTAGGCATTGTGGGCGCCATTCTTAAGTATAAGAGTGCAGACACGGTGTTCAAACCACAAGGAAAGCACCATTGTTTGGCAAAAGGTTATATGTTATAGGTCGCTAAACAAGGGATCGGTATATCTTGCTTGATAGGATTATTCCTCTTGGAAAATTATTGAACAATTTTTTTAAATTTATTATAAACTTTATTCGGTTTTCGTGCTAGAGCACAATTCGCAGCTGATTCACAACGACAAAACACACAAGGGGTACCTGATTCGATGACTCCTCCCATCGATTTGGCGTAATGAAACCAAGTTTTGACTCCAATATTTTTAGGTGCGTTCCCATTGTTTAAAAAATACTCACACATGGGTTCAAACCCCACGATATGCTCACAATTCAAACCGGATAACTGACCGTTAATCAAACTCACATCAAAAGTGGAGGCCAATTAGGATTCAAAGTTTGAGATATTCAAATTACTTCCCCGTTAACTCTTGAGCCTCTCATTCTACAATTAGTCATATTTATTGTACCGTATTGGTACGATTGTGAAGCACTGTTAACGAGCTTGTTTTCCACTTTGCGTTCTAAACACGAGTTCTGTTAGACCCTTCAGACATCTGAACTTAAAAGACAGCTTAGGCAGTTCGGATTGCGCATCACAAAACAATATGCCGTGATACGAAGCAGCTGTTTTACTATTTTTCATCAAATTTTCCTCTGTTTTACCAACCAGGCTGTTTAAACAAAGTGCACGTCAATGCAGTTTGATGTTTGTGCCTCAACTGTATTGATCTTTTTTCAAATTTCAGTTGTAAAGAAAATAGTAAAGCCTCAAAACATCAATTTTCTGTTAACTTCATTCAAACTTCCAAATAATTTGAAAGTTATTAGATTAACTCATTACTCAAAAAGAGTAGAATAAACATAAGTGGTTTGAAAAGTGATGATAAATGAATCGCACATCAAACTAGTGCGTTCCCTCCCATATATGATGCTTTAATTTCTGTGTACGCTGGCTGATAGGTGAAGTAACTGGTGTATATTAGGTGTGATTTTCATTAGTCTTATTTATTTATTCGCCTTAAATGATAAAATTATGTGTTATTCGCAACTGAGCCAAACAAAAAGAGCATTTCAGACAAACTATCCTCAATAAACTAGGTCGATTTTTGAGGGGAAAAATTAACAATCCTCTCGATATCATTGAAGAGCTTCTCGATCAAACGGAGGAAGAAGAACTGTGATCGTCGAATAACGACCGGTAATAGTTAGTGTCACTGCCGATCACCTAGAAAACACTGCATAATGATAGTAAATTTGAGGTCATCGAAAATTAGATTTGCTAATTAATACCGAGTATTTAATAGTCTTGACATTGAGTCCTAACGAGATGTGTCTGAAAGCGAGGGTGGAGGACATGGAGGATTTCACCAAGGGCTGTTACCATAGCACACAGTTATATGCCGAAAGACCGATGAATGACCTGTTCAGACCGCAGGCGGCTAACCGGATCAATCAACCTCCAGGTACGTTGGAGTCTACGGATGTCATGTAGCATTCGTAAACTGTACAACTGTACCTCCTTACCCGGCAGTTATCGGGCCAAATCGCATGTAAGCGTTATAAACGTTTCGAGCAACCATGAATTCGCGGTAAACTCATTTAGTTTGACCGACAGATTATCGGTTTGGGATAAATGAACCTGGTCGCAAACGGTTAAAGCGTTAGGACACCTGAAAGTGAATGAACAATTAGTCGTCTAAAGAACTGTAATTTAACTACAAACTCAATCACCGGAGCTTGCAATCACGCCGAATGATTGTTGAACTATATCGCTCATTAGCACACAAACGAGATGTATATTGTGGATATCGAATAGGTCATACAAAGAGAAAAATTGGTTGTTACGGCTTCTAACTGGTTATGTTAAGCATTTGAATGAGTGCGACATATCTGAATTCCGGTCAAGCAACTATTCACCATCTACAATGTTGCCTGATTCAGTAGCTGAAATTTGGTTCCATGGAAACCCGTACGTGGTGAGCAACATGGACTGTGAAACCAGTTGTGTACTTCAGGGAATGTTTTGTCTACTCTTTCACATACTACTTGTTATTAAGATCCATGTTTATTTGCGTTTCGTAGACCAACATTTACATATCTGTCTGTGACACATTAAGTTTTATCGTAACGTTATTATCTTTAGGTTTATTCGATCTTGGACAAATAGTTCCCTCCGTTGTCCTTTCTGGTTTGCTTTCTAATGACCATGTATCCACCAGGTGGCAGCCAAAATCTACATCAAAATGCTTAATAGTTCTTTCCACTGACTTAATTCCCGTTTCTTTGTTTCTCTTCCTTTCTTAAATGTTCCCGTCCCAATATTCCGCACCTTCGTCATAGTTCCTCATGCTCTGTCACTAAGTCGGTTAGCCGCACAAAGTTCGTTTGTTATTTATACACGCCAGACTAGATATCTCATCTTACCTCAGATGTTTCTCAACTTGTCCGGCTGCTCGGATTTGAACAATGAGCGTTACGCGAACTACCAAATCGGTTTTGTTGACATTTTTGTCGTACATAAAGTGTTCTACACCAAAAGGGCAAATGGATCTAGCTGAAAATAAACCCGCACTATGCACATATATGTTATGTGTTCCCAATCGGACTTTTCGAGGTTATACTGATTTTAAACTGGTCGGTAACGGTAGCCAGGACGGAGTTATAACCATCTGGGGCTCGTTGTCAATTCCAAAACACACAAATTCGTAATACCATTGTCCCGGTAGCACATTATCCGCCTAAGCGGCTTTCGCTGGAGAAGTTCATTCAATGAATTAGCTTCCTTTAATTTTTGAATCTTCTTCTTGGGAACACTCGTGACTCTGTGGATGGCCTGAGTGAAATAGCTTCCAGTATAAATCTTCCAAGATCATATCCTTGTTTTGAAATGGTTTGTAAAGTCCCCTTCAACTGATCTTCCTTCTAAGAAGAAAACGCGTAGGTTTCGTAGTCCTATCCTATCCTATTTCATCGTTTTAATCCTTTAACCGTTTTGGAGTCCTTTGCAGCACTTTCCCAAAGCGGGGCTCCCGGACCTTGATACGGCTTTTTACCTACCGAGTAGCGAACAGGGACCAAGCTTAAAAACGTTCTCCTTTCTGACCATTCAACCACCTTTGAATGACTCTTTCTCTCTCCATCAGTTCGTTCTACCACTACACTGGAACACATCGACTGTACAGGCAAAGTTGAAGTAGGATGCGTTGATTAATTTTACTGTTGCATAGGAGAGAAACAGCCTCGGTTTTAGAACTAAACAGTGAGGTCCTCCGCTGGCTATTCGAATAGCCGGTCTCTCTCATAGTTACTTTAAACGTCCTATCGGTTAGGTGCTGATTCAGACGTTTATCTGGGTTTCCCCCAAACACAAAGCTTTTGATTTTACACCAGTAGCAGTCTATGAATTGCCGAGTCGATGCAACTCGATAGTTTTACCTTTATATAGCTTGGTGATGACTTCGTACCGTGAGCACAGCAATCCATACAAGTTAATTTCAAATAATGGCTAACTCTCATGATTCCATCTGTAATTTAGTTCTGTTGTAAGGTTTCTTATGGATACAGAATCAAATGATCTGATAAACACACTGATTGCAAGATTACTTTGAATTACAAAACATTCTTTTTACTTCTTTTTTTATTTATTGAATACACAAATGTAGAGTTAACTTCCATGGGGGGACCGCCATCATACAAAGACTATCTGGGAAAATATAAAAATTGGGGAGACAAGCGGCGGTGGAGCGGGTCGAACTCGGGACCTCCATGTCGCAAGTTGATGACCTGACCACTTGGACACCACCAACTGAGGAATACCAATCGAATTCGCATATTTTGGGGCAATTGAAACTCAACCTGGTGTGGGGGACTTCAGTGTCAGAACCGGTGGCAGTCTAGAGAGATTAAACAAAAAGGGGCAGGTGTAAAAAATGTTTTATGAAAAAATAAAACAGGTAGAGAATCATTTACCTTTTTCTGCTTGACAAATAACCTAAAAGAAGTAGAAAGGATAAGAGCAGAGAATGATTGAACTTTAGTTCTCATTTCCATTTATTATTCATTATTTCCATTTTATCGTGACGAGACCGATTCAAAAACGGACGATGCAACATTGGCTAACATTGCTAAATTGTAGAGGGTTCAAATAATAAGTGATTGATAGTATGACAACCGCAAGGGAGAAACTCCAATTGTCATCATATAACACACTTTGCAACAGAGTGACCTATGGATTTCGGCCATCAGTATGACAACTCCTAAGTGAAACAAGCATATGGTCTTCAATAATCGACTCATTACAGTTTATCTATCAGATTTGGTGTTGGTAATTAACCACCTCTGTCAACAAAAAGTCACGATATAGATGTAAGACCAATCCCAGTGATGTAAATCTGAAAAAATGAGATGCATTTTTTGCGGAATATTTGCTATATGATCGTAGACGACAGAACGCTCACGCAGAACTGATGAGTTCTTAGTTTCGGACGCATCTTTTATCTAAAAAGGTCTCGTTTGTGTTTGACTATCATTGCTTCACAATGACTGCAAGTCAACAATTGACCTTCTCGGAGGGAGCGGGGGGGCGGAATGATGACAGAAGGAGAAGAACAATGAACGCATTCTCAATGGTATTTTGTCAAGGATAAAAATAAAACATGGTAAAAGCCACAAAATTTACATATCAATCCAAAAGCAAGAACTAACCGAATCTTTCTTCAATTTTCATTAACGTACCCACGTGTTTTTTATATTTTGAATTGTTTGCTGAAGTTGAAACGAGTTGCAGTGAAAAAAGTGAACTACTAAAAAGCGCTGTGCACACAGATCTACATAAAATGTTCAACACAATTTTTCGTTGACAAAAAATAGTTCAAATTTTAAGTTTCCTTTAGGCATACATCAATTGACTATTCGGATTTTTCTCTCTATAATTCAAGAAAATTGAAAAAATTGTTCCAATAAAATCAATCATTCTTTGATACCACTAAAACTGATCTCGGTTAGAACATTATGGTCTCTAGTGATCGACCTATGCTGATGACACAAAACCAGATGCACCGGAATACAGCGTTTTGGATTGTCTACAAGTCGCGTGACACAAAATTGCTAAGGTTTACTGAGGCGATTGCTATAAATCGATGGAAAACTCCCGGTGTCAACAAAAAAAATTCCGTGTCATTTTGTGCTTACCCGGGTGACATGTTGCTTCCACCGCTCCTCTTTATTATTTTTGTCCGTTCTAATATACTTTAACTTACTTTGTTACCACAATGATGACCTATATAAATATTACGTTTCCCGCAGTATGTACCGTTTTGAGATACAGTGAAATCGTCGTGCAAATAAATCATGCAGTGTATTCCGATATGGTCTTTTCTTTTTGGAATTAATCTCGGGAAAGCCGTGGTTCAGTTTACTTTAAGAGTGTAATCCGATGCGAAAAAGTGCTCATTCGAAGGGCAGAAACAACTGTTCTTCTGTACTGCGTAAGCCTACGAAAATTGCACTGGCGATGGAAGTGCTATTCCTCAATCGTGATAACCCCTTCGAAAAAAAAACAGACCTCCGTTGTATGGAATAATTTACAAAGCAAAATAGCGAAACCTCAAAAACCCTGGGCGAATTCAATCGTTTTTCTTTTGGTCGGTTTCATTTTTCCAGGTCAAGCACGTGACCGTTACGAATTTTACTAATATCTTAGTTCAGCCTCCGAACAGGCGACACCCATTCAAAGTCAAAATCAAAATTTTATTATGGGAATAACTTACAAGCTCGTGCTTCTCTTGTTCCCATAGGATATTTACACAGAGGAATCGTTACACGCCGAAAAAGAAGTCACATAGAGTTCCGGGTAGGAGGTAATAGAGAATGCACGCTTCAGTAACTTTGCGTTTGCTTTTAGTGGTGTACAAATGTGAGGTGTGCCAAGGTTTCATCGAGTCTCTGCTTGAAAGATTCAATAGTGGGTGCACAAACGACACGAGATGGAAGGGCGTTCCAAGAACTGCATACTCTGACTGCAAAAGACTGGCATCGGCAGTCCAGTTGACACTTGGGGCTCAGTAGTTTGAAACGACGTCCCCTTAGGTGTACATTGTTCCATCACATGAGCAGCGATCGACACGGATGGTTTGGGCTCTGCAGTATTTGATACGTCAAAATCAAGTTTCCTCGAGTTCGGTGGTACTGAGCAAACTTTTGTGATTCACTCGATCAAATGCTTTCTTGAAGTCGAGATAAATCACATCCACCGCATCCCCTTCGTCAACTGTACTGGTCAATTCATCGCGAGCAAGAAACAGGTTAGTGGTGCAGGATCACTTTTGCCTAAACCCATGTTAAGCTGTCGAAAGAATGTTGTATCTTTCGAGGTGTTAGATGAGTAACTTATCTCACTGACAAGGAATTCCACTGATTGCGTCAAGTAACACGTGAAATGAAGATGGAAAAACCGATTGAGGAGTTCGTGAATGTAGATTGGTGGCAAAGGTATTCGTCAACATTTCTCCCTCCTGATCCTCTCCCGTTCGTACCAAAAGAATCTGTTTTATAAGCCAGGATTCAAATATGGATTTGTGCGTGCAGAATGCTTCTCCCCTATTTGCCCCGAGGATTTTCTTCTCCCCACCGGTTTGTTTTTCCTGTTGCACTTTTTCGCTCACCTTGACGAGACACTCAATGTTCATAGCACACTGTGATGTGAGTTCATTCTGGCTGATCAGTATCAACGTGAGGCTTTGAAATATTCCTCGGGACCGCAATAAACACCAGATGGGGTACCCATGCCCCGTGATGACTGACTGCACCGAACGGTTCGATGTTGCGTGAGCGACAAACGAAGAGGTGTGCTAATATTCCCCTTTGTGGCACAAACCCGAACCGAGATACCCCGGGTGATTTGATGTACGGGCTGTGTGTGTGAAGAGGGTGGGGTGAGTAAACATATCACTTTGCGGCTTGACCTCAGAGTTTTATGCTGGCCGTGTACACATCGGATACCGGAAACTCCAAACCCAACGGTTGACCTGGTAATACTAGGAAAGTTTTCTCCCTTTTCTAGTTTCTGGTTTAACGTGAGCTTATTGTATTTGGTAGTACAAACGGGATAGCTACACACTATACGGAGTTATTCGGAGTCCGGGTCACATTAAGCAATCTTGCAAATTTAGCTAGTGTACATTCAGCTAGCGGCATTGAAAGTAGGTTAGGTTAGCTCCCGTGGAGAGGATCCCAGATCTCCCCATCATCGTCATCATTCTGAAGATTCTGTTAGCGGTTTGATAAAATGTGAATCGTTAGAGCGATGCACAGTTCTGGCACAGCGATACATCAATGTGCAAAAACAAATCACAAAGATGGATCGCAAATACAAGTGTGAGCAAGGTAGTCGGAAGTCTACAAAACTATTCTGAACAATTTCATGTAGAAGCGTAGTTAAACTGCGGATCTCTATTTTAGTCTTTACAACTCATACTACTAATAATGAGGTTATGCAGGTGAATGCCAGGGCTTTGTGAGAAACGAAAATATTCAGAAAAACGTTCACGACCTTCGGAAATGATAGTCTGACTAAATTGTTACCCAACATTTTGGAAGCAATAATTCGGTTAGAGAGATAATGTTGGGGAAGACAAACTCAGTACAAGCGTAAAAACTTGTCGAGATTGTTGTAAGTTAAAATTTATTGTACTTTATCATGAAATAGAAATGTTAGATGAAAAATCAAGACAAAAATAGTCTGGTTCGCAACATATCCGAACTGATCGCGCATGTTACACATTCCAAGGGTTTTTTAAGATTTCATCCGATTTCTGGCACAGTTAAGGAGCAATCTGAAATCCCTATCATCTGGTCCGTGGGCTCGAGGAAGCACGGAGGTAATCATCTACGCGGAGTGATACGTTATGTGACAATTTTTTGTTGTCAATATGAGTTTATCTCCGTCAGGTCAAATTTGAGACCAACCCTATTCAAGTGAGAAATACAGTAGGCATGAAGTGATGAAAGCTAGACCAGATTGTTACGGGGTCCTACCCTGCGGACATCGGCACACGGAAAACGAATGAAGAGTTTGCTGAGCACTTTTAAAATTTGAAAGATTACTTCAGAAAACCTGTTCGTGCTGGCCCCTTTTGGACAAACTTCAGGTCAATAGGATGTCACTTAAGACTGGAAAATCAAACGGGTCGTTTTACTGATGACTGAGCGGTTTAAAATATCGCATCGCTGTCTGATATTTTCCCTGTTCCAGCCTTATTTTTTTCTGAGTACTATCACCTCCGTCCTGCTTTTATATCAGAGTTATATGCATTGCGATGGACTACTGACCAAAGAAGACAAATCACCGAAAACAAGCCTAGCCTGCTGCCTTGTGTTCCATCAAAAAAATTGTTGGTGATCCAATAGTCCCCAATAATACAATACACTGAACTGGAAAAAAGAAGAAGCTAGGCTTTGTTTAATTACTCCAACTGAGGAAAAGAACAAAATGGTCACTTATTTCAAAATCTCAAAAACCCTGGGCGAATTCAATTGTTCTTCTCGTGGTCGGTTTCATTTTTCCAGGTCAAGCACGTGACCGTTACGGATTTTAGTAATATCTTAGTTCAGCCTCCGAACAGACGACAATGATTCAATGAGTCACTTTTCGCAGCACGTACACCGGTATTGATTATTGCATAACACACGCATTCCAACTGTACGCATCGAGTGACGGCCGAACCTGAGAAAGAAACTTTTAGAAGTCTTTCTATATCTAACTAGCCCGTTTGGCAACTGTACAATCGGTGACCTTTTAGTGAGGTGAGTTACTTCCTTTTTGGTACATTTACCACTGTCGGACATGACTGACAGATAAGGTTGCGCCCGACGCGGCAAACCATTTGATGTTTATGAAAAGGAAACAAAAAGGATATGTTCGCCCGATTCAGCTCGAAGTCCTGCAACGCGGTTGGGGTCTAATTTGCCACGGGATCATGGCTGGGGTCATCAAACAAAGTGTACAATCAACAATGATTCTAATAATAATATTAATAATTCCTGTTTTTATAATATATCAATGTATTTTATGTGCTTCAAATTGATTGTCAAATAACTGGCCATGAAAGGGATTCCGGCTGTTTGGAGGCTGTCAACTAACACCATGGCGCTGGCGGGTTTGAACTCACTAACCACGTGATAACAAGCAGACTGCACTTAACATTCGAGCACCGTAAAGGTTTTCCTCATTTTTCCTTGAATTAGAAAGATTCGAGACAATTAAAAACCACAGGATTCTGTGAAAACTGAGTTATTTTATTTACAAGACATACCACAAATGAATCGAAACAAGTATGATTTTTATCAAGTCAAGTCAGTAGCAGCTTTGTGCACCCGGATGGGCGAATTTTCAACATTTCACATAGCATATTTGCGGACGTAGGTTTACGAAATTGTACAAACTGAAACTGGAATGAGTAAGTATAATCTTTTTCAATGAAGTAAGCAATTAAGTAATTTGAATAAGTAACAAGTAACACAATCTGAGTAGAATTGGTATTGGTCATGAATTTCGCGTGCTCTCAATTAGCGGTCTACGTACATTAGATAAGTTAGAATGTTATAAGAAGAATAATATCAAATGTGGACATTCCCATAATTACGTGAATTTAAACGGAAAGAAATGGGTAGCTGAGTCGTTCGCAAATTCATCTGGAGATGAGTGAACGAGGAAGGAGGATAATGATTAAAAAGATTCCGAAAAAGAGGTTACCAGTATAGAGACAGTTACGTGGTGGAAATCAATTCTTTTATCTTTCTTTTTCATTTTTCATTTTTCTTTCATTGAATACATAATACCGTTTTTAGGAATTAGGAAGAAGTGGTCAATCAAAGAGCCGCACACACAACACACAATGGGGAATGAATGTCAAGTTGGTGATGGTGCGATTCGAACACATGTCCTCCAAGGTGATGATTTGGTGAAGTTACCACCGAGCCACCACCGAGCTGGAAGTTTTCATACACGAAGAGACACGTTTTTCCAAACGTGCTTATTCATTCTAATCGACCGAAAGCCAGCGTTCAGCCCTTCCGACGTACCGCAAACCGCAAGTATATTGAACAAGATAGATGTTTGGTATTGGAGCAACAACTAATTTCCTTCCGCTTGAACCCACAGAATTATGCGGATTAACATATACGATATTCTTTTGTAACATTCCAAAATATTTTATTGTCTATTGTGCATAACTTTTGAAAGCGAAAAGTATATATTCAAATTTTTACAGACATGGGGAGACTTCTTAATCAAATGTTAAGACAAAGTTCACTTATTGCTCTCCCCTTTGTTTGGAAGTAAACGTGCTAGATACTTTAAAGGTAAATTTCGGTAAGCGTTAATTTCAGATAAAATTTGGCGGAATCGTGGATTGATGGGAACGACAAAGTGTCAGTTGTGCTTGTAATAGTAGATAAAGGTCTGTGAGAATCCTCTCCGTAAGTTTCACACAGGACGTTATACGATACACTTGAAGCTTTACAGCTAACTCATTCAGGGAAAGAGAAGAGAGGCGGTTAATAATAGTTAGACCATGGCGTAAGGCTTTGAAATCCTGTTTGGGGAAACCAGTAAGATGGGGAAAGCACACTAATAGACATTGGCAGAAATAACTGACTGGGATGCGCGAAACTGCCTGAGTTTTCGAATTTGAAAGGATAGGCGCCTCAGTTTACCAATGCAGATGTGGATGTGGGTTGACCAATGAAGACTGCTATCTATGGTTACACCAAGATATTTGACAGAGTTCACCCTGGATAAAGGATTGTTGCTACTCCCTGTGGGGTTTGTCGGATATGGAGAGCGAGCAAAACTATATAAACATTCAAAACATTTACTGGGGTTCAAGGTTAGCCCCGATGAGGAGGAGAATGACTGAATTTGATCTAGATTGTCCTTGAAAGAGTTTAGATCAGAGTAAGAAGAAATGGGTTGGCACAACACGACATGATCTGCATATTTCAAAATTCGTGCGGGAGAAGCACAGGGAATATCACAAGCATAAGTGGCAATAAGTATAGGGATAGCACAGCTCCTTGAAGGACCCCGGAGTTGTTGACTAAGGGTTTCGATATGGCCTTCCCTAATCTAGTGGTTTGTCCCTATCGGTAAAATAGTTGGATAGCTAAGCTAACAACTGCTTGGGACATTCAAACGCTTCCAGTTTTTGTAACAACTTAGATCGAGGAATGGAATCAAATGCAGAAGAGTAGTCGAGAAAACAACACCAAACAGACTTAATGATGAAATGAATGAAGATGAATGAGGGTGTGGCATCCAAGGTGGATCGATTAGTCTAATAAGGAAACTGTAACGGATTACTGGGAATATTTATTGACTAATCAAGATGTTTGAGGATGGTCAACTTAAGAGTTGCAGATGTTAACGTTATGGAACGAAAACATTTAGAGAAAATAGAAGATCTGGATGTTTTGGGGATTGGTATGATTGTGACCAACTGTGGTGACCCGGGCCTACGAGATTACGCGTACCCTGGAGCGATGGATTATAGTTTTTGGACAACTGCGATCAAACAGACTCCACGGATGACGTCAAAAACACGTGTACGTGTCACTGTTTCTGACTACATACCATAGAAAGATCCTACCAGCCAATCAGAGACCGTGGGGTGCAGACAGAAACAGAACGATGCAAGGAATACTGGAACGCGAGTGATAGAAACCCGGATAACCAACAAGTAAAGTCAAAAATCACTTTATTCATCCTAATGGAAGGATTCTCAGCTTCTTGCACTCCAGGAATATTTATCGTCGCATGCAGTCACAAAAAAGTGAGAGGAACAAACAACATCGTAAATTCAAAGGAATGTGGAGTAAAAGTTTGAAAATGAATATCAATATGAGTGGTCTCTGATGGAATATTGTTGCAGATGTTATCGCATGAGGCAAAATGTTTATCGGCGATAAAGTTAAGTAAGTGCAAATAAAGAATACCGCTTGTGCGAGAAATAATTTTAATAGACCGGCGTAGAATTTCTTTCCAAAGAATATAGCTGTTCTCCTTTGACGAGCGAAAAGGTGACGTCGCTACATTAAATACATTGGAAGACGAAGACCATAAGTTTAAGGCAGATAAACTGGTTTGAAGATGTGAGAAGCGGAAATCACCTTGGAATTTGGAACCTTTTGTGACATCATCAGTATAGTTAATAAGAAGATAATTTGGGTTAGTGGGAATGTCACGAATATAGAAAGAGAAAAGAAAGGGGGACAGAATTGCTCCCTGGAGTACCCCTGAGTTGACTAGTAGGGAGTCAGAGGTTTTTCCAAGAAACTTTGTGAATTGTGTTCTACCAGCAAAATAATCTTGGAGTACAGAGAGGTTGTTATCGGACAATCCAGCACCTTGGAGTAGAGGCAAAAGCCTGCTCCTGTCAACACAGTGAAAAGCATTACCAAAGTTGAGGAACCACACACGAAATGCCCTGCCGTGCATGTCTAGGGATCACAAAACTCAGTCTACCAAATGCGCAAGAGCATCTAAGGTAGAACGTTGCGATAAACGGATTGGTTTCATTTAGATGTCTAGTATTGGGAATAATGTTTCTAAGCATAAACTTTTCGAAAAGGTTTAGTAAAATAGAAGTGCAGGCGACTGGTCGTAGTTTCCCACTATCTTTTTGGGGGACTGGTGTGGTGCGCACAGATCTCCAGCAGTCGACAATTTTTTTGTTCTTCGAAGCAGCGGTTGAAAATACCGGCAAGTGGCTCCGCCAGATAATGCGCACATTCCCTGAGGATGAATGGACATAGTCGGTCGGGACTGGAAGCTTTTGATATTTTTAGGCACTTCAGCTGTGCACGCACCTGATTAGAATTGACATGTGAAACTTCATGATGGCCAACTGATTGGAAATAAGGATGCTATATTTCAGTTTCAGTTGACGTGGAAAACATGCAGTTGAGTTCATCTGCTGTGGATTGGGGTCCGCATAGTGTGACTTTTGTTCCACAGAGTTCTTTCATGGCGCTCCAGATTTGCTTGCAATTACGGTCATCAAGAAGGGTTTCGGTGTACAGTTTGCCAACATTTTAGATCTCATTCTTGATCAGTACTGACGTTTGTTTAACTAAAGGTTGATCACAATTTTTATGTGCCCATTCTTTGGTTCTTCTGAGGGTCTTCAAAGTGTGAGAAGAAAATCTGGTAGGACTGATGTACATAGGGGCCATGGAGAAGCAGATGTCAAAGTTCGTGTGGTGTTCACATTCGAACGAGACACTTGGATCAAACAAACTGATCAAAATTTGTATCAGAGACCATTTCTCTCAGTAATGCCAAGTGGATCGGGTCACACAGCTTACGGAAAATCTTCCGGCTAGATGTACGTATCAGTGTGCTATGATGTTTCTTTGAATAGGCTTTTGGTAAAGTATTGATGATACAATGATCGAAGTTTGCCAGAGGGGCTCCTCTTCGTAGAGCAAACAGGTCAGGATCGTTCAAAAACATAAGTTCCAGCTGCGCGTTTCCTCTTATGGAGAAATTTACAAGATTGTAGAGAGAGAGACATGTCAAGAAATGAATATCTGCATGGTTAAAACCACCACTTATAACAAAAAGAGATCGTTTCGTGTAGTTAGAAAGTTCTTTATATAAATACATCAGAAAACGTCTGTACATCAGAAGTTGTACTGGAAGGTGCTATGTAAATGTTTGGTTCCACAATGGAACGATATTAACTTAGGAAATGGGGTTTACATTCAACCGAAAGACGAGATATATCCTACGTTGTATATGGAGATAATCTTTGTACACTTACACCAAGACGATTTGGTATAGGTTATGAGACCACCGCCTCTATTTCGTAGAAAGAGTGTCTCTATCCAAACGATGCATATCAGATAAATCCAGCTCAGCCAAAGAGTCGTTGATGTCAGGATGCAACCACGTTTCTTGCAGCATAACTATCCCCAATGCATGGTTGTTTTTTCGTCCTAATCAGTTTCGTGAAGTCCCTCATTTTTCCAAATGGTGATCGTACGTTTGATGAACAAATGGCTGGGGATAGACATTTTCTGAGGTTTTGTGTTACGTAAAGCCACTCACTAGCCTGCTCCGTGTTTCTGAGGAAACCTGATCAAGACGGTCGGTATCTTTTGACTCTATTTTTAACTTGACGACTGAACTGATAGAGAATGCCACTCTTGCGAGATAATACATAATGTTGCAAATTCTTTAAAGATTCCTGGGAGTACGTAATCATGAAAGCGATGAAAGAAAACTTGATTGAAGTGAATCCAATCCAATGTGTGACTTAAAAGTTGATAAATTATTCACTGGAGCACAAAATGTAGCACGGCCGAAATTTGAAGGCCCAGCCGAGCCTACTTTGTACATATTAATTAATCCCCTTTATTTTTTCTAATAAACGAACCATTATTATTCCTCACAGCCTTTTCCTCGTGTCTCAGTTACGTAGGATATTGCTTGCTAGCGTGTGTGTGTCTTTGTGGGTGTGTGAGGTCTAGTGCTTACGTGTTCCAATCCGTGATTGCTGATCCGCGATTCGTATTTCGTGATTCGTATTGCGTGGTTCGTATTCCGAGTTCAGTGCCTACTACTATTATCATTACTACAATCAAAACACCGGCCTCCAACAGTCGAAGACAGTAGACGTGTAAAGAGATTCATTTACAGTGGAGGTGATTGCCCCAGCTGGGGAAACAGCACCAAATTTGAAGACTGCTGGAGGTAAATCATCCGGGCTTGCAGCGGAATACGAATTGCAACTATTTAAAAGTTTTAACATATTACGATTTGAGAAAGGGCTCCACATTTCAAACATTGTGTGACGAGTAGTCAGGAAGAATGTCCGATGACTGATGCAGGAATGTGGTACTGATATCACCAACATAGACAGCTGATTGAGATCACTCGAAATTGATGGCCAATATCAATTCTGCTCTTTTTCATTTTTACTTCCCTTTCATTGAATACATAATGATACACTTTTCAGGAAGGCGGATATGGATCAACGAGAAAGGATGTTTCCCAAATTACGTAGTTCAAAGGGAGCAATCTCTGTGTCAATAAGTAGACCTAACCACAACTGTATCACAACGAAATTACGATATGAAGATACAGGTACAGATAAAGGTTTGAGCCCTGAGCCGAAGGACGATGTAGGTACAGCTTTTGACAAATCGTTGTGTAATGGGTTGTGAGTGTTTGAGAGAGTATTTTGGCAACTAAACTTTTCACATTTTGTCCATGATGATTTATGCAAGACTATCTCTAGCGATACCACTACAATGAGAGATGTGTTTAGAGATCACTAGTAAATATAAGTCTTTTTTCAACATACCAAGGAAAATTACTGGGGAGCAGTACAAGCACTGGGAGGGAAGCACGCATGCATTTACAAATCTAACAGTCAGAGAACAGAGAGAGAGTATTCTTAATCGGAGTGAGAAATATGAAAGCTTCCTAACTTTAAAATGGGCGTGATACGGTGATGCTAAGGTATTTTACCATTTTTGATGATTGGTAAACAGAGTCGGGTACATGTTTGTGGAGGTTGGATATGGTTCGCAGACCAAAAGGTAGAATACAGCATCCTAATATTTTGAGATATTCACCTCATATGCAAATTTTCAGGTAAACAATAAAACTTTGACGGTGATAAGAAAATTCGAACCCTTATTCCATAGACTATTGTTCTGATAGCTAAAATTACTTGACTCCAGTGACTCTGGGAGGGGAGATCTCTGTAATGGCCAAACCCACAACAGGGATTCTTGACCCATTGTATCCTTTCCTGAACACACTCTTGTCAGGTCCATTTTCATATATAGTGCCACTTAAAAAATAGTAATTATCGATCATCAAAATTATTGAAAGTTTTGATAGGAGAAACCTAAAAAGTCAAAAACGAACAAAGATCATTCAATAAAAGTTGTGATTCTGGGTTTTTCACCGAAAATTGAAACCGTATAAGTAAATATTCTAGTTACTGCATAAACAAAAAACGAAGAAACATATACCATTTCGGTATTTCAGGCTTTGAAACTCCGTTTCTAAAAGATAAGAGGAATATTTTCGTGAAATATTCAGTTTCGCATTCAAAAATGATGATGCGTTAAACCATCAGCAAACTGGGAAAACAAAAGAAATTACTATTAAGATTATTATTATTATGAATTACTGTTCTCATTATGATGAAGGAAGCTATATCGATCAAAATTTGTTTGCATTCAAATAAAACAAGTGACAAAATGGGTATTTTAACTGTTTACATCCTGGACAATTTTGCTCCATCTCAACTGCTGCCTAATGCAAAGAAAAACAATGTTTATACACTGTTCAGGAATAGATTACAAACTGAACAAACGTAACTAGGAGAAGAGTCGCCAACGTAAAGCCAGAGTAGTGAGCAAGTTCAAGTCAAGTTACGTCAAGTCAAGAGGCGGCTTTAATTCGTCCCATAGGGGATAAACATTCAGTTACTATACAATCACTCTTCTGTGGAAATTGTATGGTAAAAACGGATGATGATACGTAACATAAACAAACAAACAAGAAAAATTGAGAAACGATATTGTTTAAGAAGCCTAATGACAAAATTAGCGTTGGTAAGAAACCGTGCCATGTACGCTATCACGGAAGACTTGTATGTTGTGGTGCGTGCTGCTGTATGCCTATACATAGAGCGAGTGCCAGATGTGGAGATACATTGACTAAGGTGAGGGTACAGTGAATGAGATGGGTCAAGTAGTATTCTGGTAGAAAGTTTCTGGCAAGCCCTAAGGTGCTGTGAAATAATAAACTGCACAACATACTCAAGGGATATGCCGCTGTATCGACGTACGTGTTTGATGGACGTGCGTATGAGTTTGAAGTCTTTGATAAAAAGACTCGGAAATATAACAGGGGATGCATAAAGCCAGTGGGTAAGGATACAAGAGAAAACAAAACGCTTCATTAAGTGCGTTGGGGTAGGTAGCATTTTCAAACGATTTATGTAAAAGGTGAGTTTTCTGACTTTGTGAAATGTCTCCATGACGTGAGGAGACCAAGAAAGATTGCGGAAAATGGTGATTCCATGGCATTTGACGGAACATGCTCTGGAAACTTGTTCACCATTGATAATAACATGCTGACAAGAGTTCATCACGTCAATATATTGATCACCCTTCAGCGCCCTTCAGCAAAGAAAATAAAACATCATTACACTTGGAGGGATTCATTCTAAGATTGTATTGCGAAGACCAGTCGGTGAGTAGTGAAATATTCTGCATAAATTTGGAGTACACGGAGGAATTCAAAAACTTCATGCCATGCACAACATCATCGGCATACTTAATGAGCAAACAATCATCAAAAGCAAGCATTGAAGAAATATAGGTTGTGAACAAGAAGGGAGAGAGAATATTTCCCTAAGAATTCCTTGAGTAAAGGGTAAGAGTGAAGAGTTATGACCCTTATATTTAGTAAACTGTTATCGATTGGTGGAAAAATATCTAACAGATTGGTATGCTCCGGCTGAATGCCTTTCTCAAAAAGAGTGTGAAGAAGTTTGGGCCTATCAACACAAATAAAGGCATTACTCTAATCAAAGAGATATACACGAACAGCTTTACATTTCCTATCCAAAGAGTAGGGGACATGATGAATAAGGGATGCCAACGCATCAATGGTTGACCTGGAACTACAATAGGCAAATTGATTGGGATGAAATGTATTCAGCTGGGACAACATCTTCTGTAGTAAAACCTTTTCCATGACTTTCAAACCAACAGAAGTGTAGGCAATCGGGGGGAATTTGGACGGTCCCTTTTTGGGTACTAGCGTGATAGAAGCCACTCTCCAGCAGTCCGGAATCAAATGTGGAGTAGGTCGGTGAGAACAGGGGAAAAAGAAACTGCACATTCTTTGAGCAGAACAGGTGGCAGTCCATCAGGACCGCATGCTTTATCAGACTTCAGATTGATGAAAGTTTTGAATACTTCTGTTTGATCAGTAATTATATAAACAATATTAGGAGCAAGGACAACTGCTGTGAATGAATCACGGATGTCGATTTCAGCATTACTGAATTGGCGATTGAGATCGTCCACATTGGCAGCTGGAAGATTCACCTTCGTTTTGAGACCGCAGGGCTGAAACATCATTTTCCATGTATCCCGACAATTCCTGTTTGCCAGCAGTGCATATACATAAGTGGCGTTAAATCTCCGCTGTTCAGCCTTGATTGCTTTCGAGTGATCTCTCACCAAAAAGTACTTTTTTGCTTTGAAAGCTTGTTCTTTCTTCCGACGTAATTGTTTAAGTGTAGGGGACGTAAAACGGTCTGACAGTACGTATAAAGTTTCCCACGGGCAGCACGTATCATAACAGAACTTCAAATATTCAGTCAAGGTATCACAAAATATAGAGGGGTTATTATGTACAAATAAAGAGAAATCTGTCTGATCTAATATAACTCTTAGGTTGGTGAGATTTTCGGGTTGACATTGACACCGACGGAGACGACGATCACGATGCCGAGTGTATAACTGATGATTGAATTTACTGCAGGTCGTGGAAGATAGTTTCAGTGTTGCATGTTCAGAGGTGCCAATAGGGGAACGACAGCGCAAGTTAAATAAATTCAGGTCGTCAATAACACACAAATCAAGACAAGCCGCGAGACTGGTCAGAAAGTAAACAACGTTCTGTAGTCCAAGGGTAGTCAAAAAGGTGACATCAAACCTATTGAAGTCACCACATACGATGCAAAGGGAGGAGTCTACGTCATTTAATAAAGCGGTGGAGAAAATTTCTGTGAACTCATTAAAATGATTGATGGACCAAGAAGGAGAAATATAATTGTTACCAAAAATAATATTTTGGGAATCACTGAGATGTTTAGGTCTACATTTGTACAGTGAAGTACTGATAAAAATATTAGAATACAGGAATGCTTGTTTTTCCGATTTGCACCAATTGTCCTTTATGAATGTGATAACACCACCGCCTCGTTTGTGAACCGGAACGGGTCGGTCAACTCGACAGATGGAAAAATTGTCCATTTTGACAATGGTATAAACAATTTCATTGTAGATCCAGCTCTCCTGAAGCATTATGACTACAAACTTTGAATATTCACATCTGCTTGTCAGATCTTTTACTTCCGTTTCATTACCAACAGGGGGGGGCACATTTTCACCGATGACTGCTGGAATGTAG
>UZAN01048036.1:8259-25005 GCA_900618425.1 Echinostoma caproni | reverse complement strand
TGTAAATGAGATGTGCCTATTGGTTTGACAATACGGACACATCGTTTGAATATAATTATTCCCGTAATATTTGTTCTTTCTTTCTTTCGGAATTCTATCTCCGAGGTAGTTAACGAGATCGTTCAACACAAAAACAACTAGTTGAAAAAAATCAAGAAGAGTTTTGCGTGGGCCTACATTAGGGGATATTGTTGTCCGTTATTAAGACAAGTTCAAAGTTTTATTATGATCTGTTTACCGAACCCACTTCGAAAATCGATGCGTGTATCTTAGACGAGTCAAGCGTTGGCTGAGTGCCATAATCGCTTAAGCATTTTCCATTCGGAATTTTCCACACGGCGCACCGCTCCAAAACTGATTCCCTTGAGGTAATTCTTTACCAGCACAGGCTACATCGGATTCGGAACCTATCCTCCTCCTGTGCCGGCCGGAAAATCATACGACCGATCGGTCGAATTGTTCAGCCGCAACAAAGGACCTGGTGCTTGCCTAGCTAACCCGAGCGAGAAACCACACCTTTTTTTACATCTGTGAGTCTCAGGTAGGCCCAGTGAACTTCGACTGTGTAGCAGGAGTGCCATCAGCACTCGGATGAACTGGACGTAACAACAAGAGCATCACAAAACATACAAGCCGGTAATCAGACAATCTCGTGTTGGGGTGAAAGATTTTAAGCGTCATAGATCGCGGAATATGATCCAATCAGATCGCACTAGGGGTTAGAGGGAATGTACTTGCTTAAGGTCACGAGAGGGACGAGAAGATGGAAAACGATGGAGCAATCGCACTGTATTAAGTACGTATTAGTCGATAACTTGAGTCTTTTTCATATATACTTTTTATTAGTTAGTTATTATCGCATAAATACCTTAGAGGGGGAGGGGCATGCATCGTTCACGTCCGCCGTCAACCAGCGAGATAAACCCAATGCTCGATGGACGGGTGAGGCAATTTGAATGTTGGTAAAATCAATAGGCGCTGTTTTGTTGGGCGTTCAGTAACGGCTTCATATGAGGTGACCTCAGCTACATTTCAAATTGAGTCATTTTAAAAACGGTAGCGGGAGGAAAACGGCTAGTCCGCCTGGACTATTCTCCCGATTGGTTTTGTGCAACTCGTCTCTGCTTCCTTTGAGATGATTGGTTTTCTCCCTCTTGGTTTGTCTTGATGGAGAAATTTCGTTGATTGTGTAACAAATTGAGCTTACGTGCACATCAAAGCACTTGCACTATTCAAGAACTGAGTCATCGAATTTATGTGCCCCTCCAATAAGTTACCTCTCGGCTTAAATTATATGCCAAAATCTCTTCGATGTTTCATCCCTTTTGGGCATGGTGTCACTAAAAGACGTTTATTCAACGAGCCGTACACCTCAAGGTCAACTTGTATGTTTCTTGGAATATATTTTCAGTTGGTTCAGTTCAGCTCAGGTTTCATAACCATTAACCATGCACTTTCCTGCGCCGGTTTTGGTTGTTGTTTTTTGGTGCCTCATTTCGATAAAGGAGCAGGATGAAGATTGGAATGTTGAAGGTAAACTCAAGTGGAAGATAGAGAATTCATATAGAATGGTATTAGGGGAATAATGAGTGGATGCACGAGCGCCACTGTTTGCGACACCCAGCCATATCACTGTGTCTCTAACTATCGGTGATCATCATCCGAGGTATCAGGGATAATGCGTGAGTAATTTGTAGCCAAATAATTCATTAACTTATTACAATTAGAATATTCTCATTACTTGGCTTATTTACACTAAATCAAAAGAGATGAGAAATTTAGAATAAGTGTGTTCAGCTTGATAATCACTCTAATGAAACAGGACTCATTCATTGGAAAGAATGAATTTCCATGATTCCTTGCATGAAATATTTCCCAAATCCGAGCATTAACTTTCGAACTACTACAAATTGTATCGTGGCACTCAATGTCACGCGAATTCAAACGGTGATAGTGTAGTGAAACCACGGGCGCAGCCATTTTGAATTTACTGAGTCGTGTGCATGTCTCGTTGGACCCATTTGTTTCATGGTTGCTTTTTGTATTTTTCCTGTCTTGCGGGTGACTGGAATCCCTCTTCCACGGGGAACCTACTATGAGGAGTGTGTCCTACTTGTGCATTGAGGGCGTCAGTTAGTGGCCAGGGATTGTTCCGCTTTTTGGAACGACGCTAGTGTTGCAATATCTCGGACTGCCCGGAGTCAACCTCCTACTGGTGTGTTTCGATTGGATTCAGATATGGGGTCGGTCCCTGTATATTACAATAGAAGAGAACCAAGACCATAGAAGTAAGAGATAGAGTCAGGAATAAATACACCTTACCCATAGCCATCAATATGACAAAATAACAGTGATGTTGCACGAGCTTGGTCAACATCTCTATATAACCAACCGACTCTCGTGGAAGTCAACAACGTTCCGGAATCCCCTTCCAGTGACTATGGAGGGAACTACCAACGCTGCTCTTAAGTGGTGTCTGCATGAGCACCTCAAAAGGCTACGAAGGGATAACCACATGTGATCGGACCTTCGACCAAGTGGTATCCTGCCATACACTACGAGACTGCACCTCATCGCATATGCATTGCGAATTTGGCAGCGATCAGTGAAGTTCGCGTCTCTGTATTTCGCTGTACGATGATGATGACCTTGACTTCGTGCGATGACTTGCGTGCCTCCATGACCCTGCCGGAAAGGAGGTTCAGCCTCAGTTTCGGAGTTAACGCAACTCGGTGTGGGAGGAGGAACAAATTTCAACTTAATAGCGTGAATCGGTGATTATATCGATTTATAAGAATGGTGACAGGTGACAGGAAAACCACAGAGGAATTAGTTTGATCAACGTTGCCTCTAAACTTCTCGCTGGTATTATGCTCCGTCGATTGTCTGCCGCATGTGAAGAGTGCACCCGTGAGAACCAGGCTGGTTTTAGACCTGGTCGAGGTTGTATCAGCCACAGCTTCACTTTTCCTCACCCTCTGGAGCACCGACATACTTTTCGTAGACCCACCATCTCTGTTTTCCTAGATCTGAAAGTGGCTTTCGACTCAGTCGACCGCATTAAACTCTGGTCCCTGAAGGGTGTACGCGAGAAGCTTCTTTCAATATTACGATCCCTTCATACTAATGGCCGAAATCAAGTCCGGGCTTACGGCACTTTTTCACTCGAGTTCACCACAGAAAGTGATGTACGTTAGGTTTGCTCTTTCTCTCCTTCAGTATTTAATTTTGTTATAGAGTTGATTATGGAAACAGCCCTATCCTCGTACGAGGGTAGTGGTACCGATTTACTCCCAGGTGGCAGGCTGTCTGATATAGAGTACGCAGACGACATTGTGCTACTATGTGAGGATTCAGGTAAGTTGCAAGCTTTTTTGGATACCTTGAGTGCCAGCGTAGCCATGTTCGGTATGCGTTTTGCACCTCCAAAGTGAAAAATGTTACAATGAGACTGGGTTGGTCCAGCACTCGACCTCACTCTACCTGGGAAGTAGACAAGCTTGCTATCTGGGCAGCCGCATCTCACATGGCGGACGCATCACAAATGAAGAATCGGAGCGCATACAAAAGGCTCGGTTGGTATTTGCCACCTTTAGACGCCGTCGCTACATTCCGCTGTCTGTGAAGCGTCGAGTGTATGCCGCTGCAGATCGGCCAGTTATGCTAGGCCATTAGGAAAATAGGATAAAGATGAACTGTCGTTGTTCGAACACTGCTGTCTACACAGTATAGCATGAATCTGGTGGGGCAGCCAGACGAGTAATGCTGAGGTTATGCGCAGAGTTTTGAGTAACCGTGGTCGGCCTCCATAGATCACTTTGTTTGGGACGTGTTACGCATGTCACCAAATAGGTTACCACGGCGAGCGATGTTTGCCGAGGCAGGTAGTGGGTGGAGGAAAGCCAAGGGTGGTCAAGCTAAGACCTGATACGAGTGTATGAAATCCCTAACCAGGGGACTGGATCACACAGGTCCTGTTAGGCTCCCTGGCTGGGGATCTCAGGATGGTCGTAACCGATGGTTAAAGACACTGAGTGACATGGCTGAGTGTCGTAAACAGTGGCTTTTGTGCATCTTCTCAGTTTCTCTGTATCATTATTCCACTGAACTTTTCAATCTTCTGTTCGATTCTACGTTCAATCTTTACTGTCTTTCTCTTAATGTTCATCCAAATGGACAGCCAAAAGACAGCAACCAAAACCGGCGCAGGAATATGCGTGGTTAATGGTTTTTCAAACTGAAACGGATCCTGCCCTCAAGACTGAAGACCTCGAGGGCACGCTAAACATACTACTTATAAATATGAGGAGTAACCTAAAAACACTGCAACCGCGAATCACTTCGGACATAGGCTAGTTTAATATCGTGTACATTAACACTACAGGTGTTTCATGGATATTTCTGTGGTTAGTCAACGGAAGCTGTGCAAATGTATTTCATGGCATCTCTCGTAATGAACGATCTCGCTGTCCTGAAAATTGATTGTTAAATTGTCTATTCGTTAAAAGAAGTGCGAACGTTATCTTCACACAGTGAATATATTCGGGTTTCAACCAAATCGGACGATGGACAAGACAAGCTTGTACAGAATATTGATTATTCTACTGCAGACACTAGCTATTTTTCACCTTTTTGCGTGCTACTGCCTTTTGGCAACCGTCAGTACGATACATCTTCTTCTTGCTTACTTTCGAAAATTGGTAGAGATCAGCGAAGTTTGCTCTACTTTATTGCGCTTGTAAGATAATGTTAATTAGGCAGATGGGAAGAGATGTAAAAATTTTGCGAAGCCACTTTGAAACATTCCACCTAAGAGGAGACATATATCCCATTCTTAGCCCTTGACGGGGTTAGATTAGCCCACATTTTCTGATCATTTTGTGCACTTACCTCATTCACTTTATTGTACGCGCTCATCAATACCTGGCGTTTCCGTTTGTCCAGATCATCAATGACCGCTTGGATTTTTCGTTTATCGGCCAACACAATTTCCTGTCTTTTGACCAACTCGGCGTATTGTTCCTCCGCATTTCCCAGCATATTCATTGCACGCATATTCACGGTTCTGCTAAGCCGATCACGACGTTCCCGTAAAGCTTGAATACGGTTACGTGCTTCCGTCGGATTACGACTGGTGAAACAGTACGCGCCGTTCTCAACACCAAAGTGTTGACGTTCCTCCGCTATCCACGGATGTGTTTCCAGCAAACGAGCAATCTGGATAGAATGGGTTGNGAGTTTGTGAAAAGTAGATGCGATGTGGAACAGCGTGTTACAATTCTGGTAACTGTAAAAAACTGGGGAGCTCAGTTACAGATGTCACAGATTCTTGGGAGACTGACTTTATGTCCCTCTGAGAACCAGTGCCACAGAGATTCACACAACTATATATGAAGGGTGATTGCGAAATGGTATTGGTCAGAGAAAGAAAGGACAGTAGATTTTTTCTCAATAGTCACTCCTATGAATGGGCTTGTATGAAGAGTGAAAGATAAGGTAACTGCTTTACCCTTCTCTCAGGTAACAAAACAGTTGTTATGTGAATGCAGTGAAAGGTTTTAAAATGTACCTCGCCTTTCAACATAAATCCTGGTTTGGTTTTAGGCAATACGATTTACGTTGCTACAATATGTTGGCAACTAAGTAAAATAGCTAACCGGGTATCATAGGATCATCATTGGCAGCAACCAGACCAAACCATTTGATAGGTTAGTCACACTATTGATCGGGTAACGTGTGTCTGGTGGTGAGGGGGGAAAGACAGTATCAGATGATCCTGAAGGTCAATTCGTTGGCTAGTTTGTAGGTGCATTCATGCGTCTGTACTTATAAAGCACTATCGCAACACTCGACCACGAAATTTACTGTTGTGAATCCCGGCTCAGTTTGTAAAACTGGCTCCCGTCCAGTACCGTTGACTGTCTCAAACACGTCAACTATAGGCTGTCCGCAGAACATCTCATTGCTTTGTCTGTGATGCAGTCCACGCATGGAAGCACCCATACGTGCACGGATCGGAGAGAAACTGTGCGTATGCGATTGCACCCAACAGAGTTTGGTTCAGGCTATCCAGAAATCCACGATCTGTACATTTTCACTAATGACTTTGTCTGCAGTGATTTCACTGAGAATTCGACTTGAAACGTTTGAGAATCAGATTATTTGGTGTACCTGATGTACCGGGTGAGTAGAACTCCTATTGCAATGATAGTGGCTGAAAGACGAGTGCAGCCAATCAGGAATGGCATGAAAACTTCCTAAAATGAGTGGGAGTGAGCATTTTGTTTACAGCTCAGTGTATCCGATGGAAAAATGAACAGAAACAGATCAGTTGCAATCAGATTATTCCGCAAACCTTTAGCTCTTTCTAGTGTTCTGATCGCCGCGTCATACGCGCTCTCTCTCATCACTTATCCATTCCCTAATGGAAGAATAACACGCAGCACAAAAGTATTGGAACACATTCTCCGTGGAAGGTTTTAAGACTCAGTAAGTTTGATGGTGGTTAAAACAATCTAGGATTGAAAAGATCGGGGCAGATAGATAGTGTAATTCTGTGACAAAATTGTCCACATTCATAGAGCAAAAACAAAAAAATGAGATGAAAATGATAGTCCACAGAACACTCTTCAGCATAATTAGAATACAGGAACCAATGCACTATGATAAGAAGGGTGGGGAATAAGAAGGGCAACTTGTGCACGTGCATCAAAAATACCTTATTTCCAGCTTCTTCACTCTCTTTGGTCTGCACTTCCAATTGGTGACTCAATTTTTCAATTTGAGCGGTGGTCTGATGAACCGATTGGACCAAATGATTACCCTGTTTCTCAGCGGCTGCCAGTGCTTTCACCATTTCGTCGATCAAGGCCCGTTGTCGATTGACTGCCTCGCGAGCCTCCTTCAAAGCAGCAGTTGCCGCTTTCGATTCTTGTGCGCATCGATCGGCCTCAGCAGTCGCCTCTTCCAACGCTTTATTCGCCTCTTGAAGTGTGATCTGCACACAAAGGAGACAGGGATCATTAAAATTTGGTTTGTAACTTCTAATCCCATTAGAGTTGAGTTTTGGCATCTTTATTAGTAGTGTAACCGGAAGCATTTGCTCTACTTCAGCAACAACAAAAAGCAAACCACTATTTATTATGCAGTGCGTTAGGATTTAAAGCTTTTTCCGATTTAGTTTGCCGCAATATATCAAGTATGTTGATTTTGCGGGCTACTGTGCTACTCTATCAATTCAGTTACGGAAGGGACTTGATTCAAGGGATTTTAGGTCGAGCCACCGATAAGGCTTCAGGCGTTGCTTCCAATCTAGTATCTCCAGGGAGAAAGACATATTTAGTCGGTTGAACCAAATAACTTCTGAATGGAGAACCTACATTCACGGTATTCATAACACGCAAGCGCTCAATCGATACGGCGATTTGGCCTGCCTCATTTCAGATACCTGGTGTATCTGAAATTCTCCATTTTCTGTTTGACTCTACTTTCGACTCTCCTATCGTTCGTCCAAATGGGTAGCCAAAAGACAACCAAAACAGGTGCACGAAAGAGTATGGTTAATGGTTGTCCAAATTGAACATAAAACTGAGATACCTGGCGCGGAGTTTAATGAACATTATTAAACCGTAGCCAGATCTTGTTCCGGAAACGGAAGCTAAACCCTACAAACTTGAAATCACGGCTAGCCAATTTCCTACGAGGAAATCCAAGCAGAGCACTATTCTTCCTAACTTTACGCATGATAGGTATCTTTGGAGCGCTTGCGGATAAGAAGAATAAACCGGGATCTCGAAATCGAATTCACCCACTGGGATAGATAGAACCTTAAACAAGGCGCGAGCACCCAGAATGCGAGTTGATTTGGTGAAACGAAGGAGACAAGCCACAGTTCTCTTACCGTAAGCGTATTCAACTCTTTAGCCAAATCCTCTGCTTCCAAACGCAACGTTTCCTTCACAGCGGTCTTCTCACGCAGAGCTGCGGCTGTGGCTTCTACCTGTTTCTTCGCTTGACTCAGCGCGGCCTCCGCCTCACGCTGTTCCCGTTGCCGTTCGGCTGCCGCGTTCTCCATCTTCGCGTGTGCCTGATCTGCTCGTTGACAGGCTCGTTTAAGACGAGCTTGTGCTTCCTTCAAGGCTCCTTCCACTTGACCTGTTGTTCGTTTCGACAAATAAGTGAAGGAGACAAAGGAGTGAATGACAAGCATGATACACAGACGTGCTCCTGAACCATATGAAATGAACAGAAGTTGTCTTTCGTGCACACAGCGACCAATTATTGATGAAATTAGTCTTACACATCAACATTGCTAGATGTGATTAGGTCTCGAGAATTCACTTAATCAGATTGGTGATTTAAAGTTATTTGCACTGTTACTAAAAGATTGCAGCTGTGACAACCGGGTCTTTTAACTTCGCTAAATGAAATGCACTTCGCAAAATGACAAGCTCTCCAAATAAAAGCATTGAGCTGGTTTCGGCTGTCGGGGTATATATTCATGATAAATTTTTACAACCTCCTTAGAAAACATGGAACCTCATCTCAAACGAGAGTTCTCCGATTATTTTTTCTAACACCACAGATTAGGCGAATGTGAGAAGTATTTTCTTCAACCCCACAACTTCGGGTCAAAATGAAGGGGAGAAATAAAACCGGAAGTATTGTGAAGCCAACTGGGTGTGTTTAGCTACTTCTGACTTACTCAGTTCCTGTTTCGTGGCCTCAACATCCGCACGCAGACGATGCTGATCGTTTTGTCTCAGCTNCAGCCTCGAGGATGCCCAACTTATGCCGTGCAGTTTCAAGCGCTTCCCGAAGCTGGGCGATGTCCTGGGCACGCTTTTTTGCCTCCTGTAGATTGGCCTCGCCTCGAGTGACCTCTTCTTCGGCTTTGATGGCCAAATTCTCTAGCTGATGCCAACGAGCTAACCTGGCTAGCAAACTGTCTGCTGCGGGTGCACGACTACCACCGGANCGGATAATGTTCCCTAGAAAATTGGGAACAGAATTTCGTGGTTGTTGATTCAAAAACAGAAAAGAGAAGTATTAATACAAGAGAACACGGGAGAAAATTACAGAGACAGATTATTTTGAATTGACTTGGTATAAATTGAAATAGGACAATCAGGTGCATTTTTAGAACTTTTTCCGTCAGTGAAGGATCCGCAGCATCCGTAATGTGATACCATTGACTTCAGTCGAGAGATATATGATGATCAGCGGCATTCGTAATTTCGTAGGTCTCAATACGATTAGCAAATGGAAAGCTCCGAATGACGAAAGAGAAAAGCTATCGAGTAATTTTACCTGACCGCGCTGCACGTCTTTCCGGTTCCATCGATCTGCTGACGCTCATTTTGCATACATGATCAGTAGCAATCGACAACCACGGATAAACCCATTTGGCATAATTGGATATATCGAAGGCTTTCGATCGTGTCTGGCAAGCAGATCTGCTGGATAAACTTGTCAAGTATGACTTTCTTTGGGAACTTGTGTCCTGGACAGCAAGCCATCTCAAGGGCCGCTGCGTGTTTGGTCGAGTAGATAGGGCCACGTCTGTTTCGGGGCCGGTGAACGCTGATTTTCCTCCAATATTCCCTTCATTTTTTATGTTCATTGATGATCTTTCTCCGACTTCAAATCCTATTCATGCCTCTGCCAATGACGCGACCCTACATTCTCATAACTAATGCTAGGATGTGAGTAACTTTCTTGGAGTGAAACAATTCCTTTAATCTTCAATTGTTTCGGATAAACCATAAGAATCTCCGTATTTTCCGGAACTTCACAATCCGAAAGTATACTGATGATGCGATATCCGATTGTCCTTCTCTGGTCCCGACAGTTTTCTTCTCCGCAAAACTATCTCAAGGAAATTTGCAAGTGGTGTTTGCTTGCTCCCTCGTGCATAGACATTCATTCTATATGACCCAAATCTAAAACCGAACTAACGAAAGGACGCTCACAAGCAGCACTGGACTATAAAACTGGAAAAAATAATGTTATCAAGACAGGAGAAAAGAGTTAATTAATCGTCTCGAAGGAACAAACCTGAAATTTAAACTCATCCACGGTAGATACAATTCACAAATTTGGTACTTATAACAACGACGAAAGAGATGAAGGCAAATCACACACACAGTACCTGCGGATCAAATACGTCTCCCTCAAGTGTAACTGTACGACGTTCCACACCCGGATGGAATGCCACTTTACGGGCCGTATCCAAATCGGGACAGACGAGAACATTGCCAAACACATACTCCATAGCGGGTTGTAATTCCGGTGGATACGTAACCAGGGACAAGGCAGTGGCCACATTCGTCGCACCAACAACCGACTCAGCCCGATTAACCACAGCCGGCGGAATGACGGAACCACGGATTTGATTCAACGGTAACATGGTTACGCGACGTCGAAGTTGACCACGTTCAAGGAGCAATTTACCCGTTCTGTCGCATGAAACCACAATGTTGTGGAGCTGTATCGTATGCAGATGATTTGAAAGGGGAGAGTGAGAATTAGGTTTGAATGCTGTACAAATTACATTTCGATTTCGTTTCGAACAGCTCTGACAACTAATAAGGAATAAAAGTTGTTCAGTGGTAAACGGTAGTGAACAAGGTGAGCGACAGATTTCGATCGATTAAAATTGAATGTCCCATTCAGTATACAATACGATTTGCGAGGTGATAGGACAGTCATTCTTTTTTTGTAGACAAATTTTCTCTACAATGTCTCATAAGACCATCGATTTTAATGAGTTTGTGAGTAGGACAATGATGCATACAACTCACATGCAACGCACAGTTACTTGTGAGTAGTGCTGTGGGATAATTGATATTGTATCTGTGAATTATTTGGTGGGAGGATTTTGAATGCAGTTGACAGACAGCCAACTGTAAATGAACTGACTAACAATCACTGAAGACGACATATGAACAAGCAAGAATTGGCAATTCGGTTCAGTCCGGTTGAGTTGGTTGGTACAGTGGTAACACACATTTCGGAGTTCAAAACCCAAATAGGACGGTGGCTATGCACTATTGGTGAGCTCTAAGAAAAACGAAACTTGAATCCAGAGCTTCCGAGTGTGAGTGACTGGCAGAACTGAGGACTGTGAGTGAAGGTGTAAAATAATTGATGATCACCTACGAGTACACTGGGATGAAAATTGTTTATACTCAGGAGTGGGCGATTGCATTCCAAGTCAAATCAAACCATGTGCTTTATGCACCTCAAAAGATGAATTATCAGCAGCTAGATAGTCAAAGTAGAACCAATTAAGCAAGTACAAGTACATCAGAAAGCAAGAAAAGAACAAAACAATTCACTATATGAATGAGTTCGGTTCGGAAGCGATGCGTTCTGGGTTACCACGAAATGGGGCAAGATAAGGCAAAACAGAAGAGCGGTATGTGGTTTCCGGAGCAAGTATACAGTTATAGTGAAATCAAGTGCAATAATAAAACGCACACTGGATAAAATCTACGGAAACGGATGCGAAGGTTTGTTCTTTATTTTGTAGGTAACCTTAGTTTTCAGTTTCAGTTTTTACAATCATTAACCGTGCATTTTCATGCGCCGGTTGCCACTGTTTGTATGGTTTCAAACGACGAAGTGACCGAGAATTTCACGAGGAATTCCATTGCCTCTAGGCAAATGTGTTACGGATCTGGAGGGCAGCTTCCAGTCCTTCTGGAGCATTCCTTGGAGAATGAAAAGGGACACGTACAACCAAGTGAGTAAAATGCAAACAATAAAAAAGCACGGATCAGGAAGTCAGGGACGTCTAAAACTTTCAAGTGTCGAATACAAAACTATAATTTTCTAACCTTTTCGAACACAAAAATAACCCGGACAGACCAACATAAATTGCGTCTAATTATCACACTAAGATACCTTATATTTACGGATTGGTTAACGTTGTTACCTCGTACGTTTACTGTGGATTCAAGCCGATTTGCATAAGGGTAACCTGTGAACAGTGAGAACAGGATGTCTCCACAGTTAGAGGGATAAAGATGTAAGTTGCGTCCAGCTGACCACTCAGCAAAGTTAGAAAGGTCAAGTTGAAGAGTGAAAGTGACAGAAGCATCCGGATGGCAGATCTTGACAACAACATCACCAGTGTACTAGATTAGCCGAGCATTTTGAACATTGAGCATAGATGACATATAAGCGGAAAAGAAAAATGGGGATAGGATGGTGGTATTTTGTGGTGCATCTAGCGTATAGATTAAACCGCATTATCGACGCACGCGGTTTACAAGGAATTTGAGCATTCCAAAAGTGCAATAAAGCATTCTCCACTACTACCACTATCAGAAACCGACATCCGTGAAGACATACCCCATTGAATTCTCTTTGGTTTTCAAAGTGGACCACCTTGTGCGGGCCAACACATTCTCTCAATATTTTGGTACAGAATTTATCAATTTACGAAGGGACATTTTCTTGATGAAAACACGGTTGTCTGCAGAATTTATCGTCCGAACAAAACGCAGTGGGATTTTTTGAAGAGTCCTCATTCAAGACACAGAGTATCGTCCAGAACACCCAACTTCGTCTTTAATGGGATGTAAACGTGACTGACATCGTAAACGAAACTGAGGTTCGTTGTGAAAACCATGCCAAAATTAGAAAAAACCGTCAGGGTCATTCAAATAAAACTTGATCTCATCGCCTAAGACTCGACAATCCATCCATGTGACCTATAACTTTGCTCATCCTGAGTGCTCATGTACGTCCGGTGTCAACCGTAAACATCTTATCAACTTTCGGAAATGAAGTGGTAGTGTGCATTGTCTTTTGTTGCATTCTCATTTTCTCCGAGGCCTTCAGTGGTGATGCAATAGAGCACTGATTTCAAAATAATAAAAATGATAATAATCGCAAAGACTGCTCGTGTGTGCATTTCGATACCGCCAAACATCCCTCTATTCTATCAAATCGTTCTTTCCGAGTCAGTCTTGACAGAAGCTTATTTATTGCGGCCTCGTAAACGTGGTCTTCTTGCAGTTGCCCACGACTGCTCCCGTTCGAGACCGGACCGAATAACTGATCGCTTTGTCGGTCAGATAACACGACTTCTCACGTGTAATGACCGGTTTTAGAGTAGGCACTGCATATGAGTTCACGAGATATTCGGTAGACGGGGTGAAGTCAGAGATGTAAGTTACTTGTCCGATCGCTCGAAACCAGGAGCGGTGTTCGTCAAAGGTGCCCTGTTTCGCCGTTCCTGTTCAAATTCGTCGAAGACGAAGTACTGGAGAACGCATTTACTGGTCTCCAAAATGTTGGTATTGAAGGGGTGGCTGGAGAAAAGCTGTGCGATTTAGAATAGGCTTATCACATCGTTTGTCTATTCGAATGTATGGAGGAGGATGAGCAAAGCGCTCTTGACAGACTTTCAAGTTCTTTAACTTTATTTCGTATGGGCTGTACACTTTCAAAGTGCAAAGTGATGCCGCAAGACTGTTGTCTACCTTGGAGCCGATGCTTGATGGTTTAGAACTACCTATAGTGGAATGTTTCTCCTACTTAGGTAGCTGCGTGACGAATGACGGTAGCGCAGTCAATGGAGTGACCGCCTGTATTTCCAAGGCTCGAGCAGCTTGCGCAGGAATGAAACACCTTTGGTGCACACGCGATGTTTCATTGAAACTCAAAGGTGATGTACACTGCGCCAGTGTGCGGTTAGTTCCGCGGTTGCTAGACCCTAAATTTGCGCGTGGAAGATATTCGTCGTCTAGAAGTGTTCGACCGCCAATGTTTACGTAGTTTGGTGCGGGTCGGATGGATCGAGCTTGTAAGCAACTCTGAGGTAAGGTGTTGCGTATTTGGTAATGATTCGATGGAGAATTCGTTGTCCCATCGAACTCAGACTAGTCGGCTTCGCTGGTTAGGACACGTAATGCGCATGCCCAACTAGTGTCTACTGCAACGCATTATTCGCAAGAAGAATTGCACAGAGCCATTAGATAGAATAAGTGCCTCTCGTCTTCCAGGTTGGGGTCCGAAAGACTCTGTGACTGGTTGGTTGGAGACACTAAAAGATATGGCGACTAATCGACAGCAGTGGCGTTCTTGTTGTCATTTCTTACCAGGCCAGAATGCTTGAAAAGGTATGTATTCATACTTAGATTGTGTACTTTGTGTGTTGACCATAGAGGTCACTTTATTTGCTTCCTTCAAATTAGGCTCAATCCCTTTCTATCCTGTGCTTTATCACTTGATTTATTTACATTGGCTTGGCAGCGATCAGATCGCCTCACCGTATCTAGCTGTACGATGATGATGATGACGATTTGAATTTAGAAGTACATTGGAGCCCCTTTCACGAAAGGCTGTCACTGAGCAGCGCAAGGTTGTCTATTGTGGTAGGAACTATTTCGACCACGAGTAATTGAGTGACCATTGGTTATTGTGCACCTAATTTTGAATTATTCGTTCCGGTTTTCATCCATCAGTAAACCAACTAAAAAAACGCTTTGATAATCGATTGTCACGTCTGTTAGTTAGCTCGCGGAATACGGCAACACGGCGAATTGGAAACTAAAAGACCAGGCGGTAATTCTATTATTTCGAGTGCTACATGGAGATTTATATTTCCGTTGCAAACCTCTAAAAATATACATATATATATATATATACATATATTGATTTGAATGACTATCCTTCGGAAGTCACCTTCACACATAATCCTCAGTTCATCAATTCAACCATACACTCAGAACCACTGTACTCGAGTTTCGTTCTTATTAGAGCTTATCAGTAGCGCATATGCACCGTCCCGTCCGGGATTTGAACTCCGGACCCATCGCGTGAAAGGCGTGTGTTACCACTGTGTCAACCAGCTCATGCCATGGCTGAACCAAATTGCCAATTCATGTTTGTTCAGGTGTTGTCTTCAGTGATAGTCGGTCAGTTCATTTGGCCCGACAGTAAACGAAGGCAGACACAGATGACAACCTGGTAACTCCAATGAACTCGAGCATGAGAAAAGCAAATAAGTAAACTATTTAACGGAAATAAATGCACGAACCTTGGGACCGGCGGCGACTTCAAGTGCGGTTGCGTACTTCAAATCTTTGACCTGAATCAGCTTGGCCACTGGACCGTAGACTCGACGCCGATCGAAATTTGGTTCCGGTTGGGTGTAATCAAACTGTAGGTGTGGAAATTGTGTGGCAGCGGAATTCGCCTGATGACGTGCTTCCCGAGCTTCTTTGACTAGGGTTAACTGACGTTCTGTAGAGAAGAGTTACAAATAAAAACGTAACATATATTAACTATGAATTTTCTGTCTCCGTGATAAAATCTGAACACAGACAATCACAAATAAAAACAATCCACACTTATTCCTCTGACCCTGTCTATAGATTATATATATAGATGAGTGTAAGCTAAAAAATAGTTGGACAGAATAAATTGTAGGATAGTGCGCGCGAAATTCATTCTTATTGGAGGCTAAAACAAGAAATATGGGGTCACGGAAATCCTAGATTGGATAGCAAATACACATTGATCTTACAGTAGATCGCCGTGCCTAAACCCACTTCTAAATGTACACGAAGTCGACTCATATACGCGTGGCACATAGTTGCACACAGGTACAAATAGTGAAATACAGAACCGATAACATAAAAGCGAACTCTAAAAGCCACTACCTACCACTTATGGTCCCCTCGTTGCCCACAGCTTTGTCATCAGACTCAGCTCGAGAAAGTCGTTGAGTCAGACGTTCAATCTCCTCAGAAAGGCGTTGTTGTTCAATCTCCTCTTTCGACTTTCCTCCGTCTGCACTCAGCCTGCCGAACACTTTGGCCACCGCGGCTTCTTGTTTGGTCAATTCACCACGCAAGTGTTTTTGTCGCATTTCCAATTGACGAAGTTCCGTTTGCGCAGAACACTTTTCCCCGTCAGCCATTCGAGCTTGTTCGGCAAGACTGGCAGCCACGCCATCTTCGCCACTGGACAAACCAGAATTAGCCGCCTACACGTGAATGGGCGAATAAATGGAAGTAATCAAAAGATGAATGAGTTTTGACTAATAACGATAATGATACTAAGAACTTATATCTGTCGTTTTTACTCGATACAAAACAGATGTGCCAGAAACCTTCAGGCAGAGAATGTAGCAACTTAAACGGGGATAGGGAATAGAAGCCAGATGGTTAAAGGTCATAGGTGGGATTCGAGCACTTGAATTATAGATTGATCCCATAGGGACACTTTCCGCAATGGATCAGGCGTGTTTGTACGCGAACCAATAGGAAGGGCAACTATACAGACAAGATTCCTGACTATACGGCGATGCAAATCGATAACTGGAGTTGTATGAGTCCGAGTTAGTGGCTTCAATGAATTAGGTGAAATATTAAATCGGATGACAGAAAACTGGTGAATGGAAGCACTTTTCAATGCATTGCACAACATATCCCATATCCTCGGTGGTTTATGTTGAAGTATGACTAACTGGGGATCGGTCCACAAAAAGCTCTCGATCCACCGAGAGGAGGCGAGACCGAACGACTGCTGGCCCGAGGAAGCGCTTCTTAAAGTATCTGCTAGGTAGTCGTTACATGCCATCTGCTTGTAGAGATCATGTCTATAACTAAGGTGAGAGGTGAAAAGCCAATATCTGGGGCTCCAACAGAATTGACAATCCACCGGAAGCTATTTCACCAAAGGGAGATGGCAGCGCATGATTCCAAAGTTCCCATGGTGGTTGTATGA
>UZAN01048035.1:0-15738 GCA_900618425.1 Echinostoma caproni | reverse complement strand
CAGTATCAATATGGCGACAGAGGAAATCGATGGTTTCTAATAGTGGTACGTTTGTAAACAAAGACGTTACATCCATAGAAAACATTTGATCATTCTTTACGTTCCGCCGACTGATAACATTCACAAACTCAAATGTGTCGTGCAAGCTGTATTTTGCGAGCTTGGGCGCACTGGTTCGAGAATTCCTACGAGCCACTTGGCAGTCTGGTGGTACGGTGAGTTGACCATCGATAGAATCGGTCATAATGGTAAGCCAGTCTTGTGAACCTTGGGTAACCCGTAAAGGCACAGAATGTTTGACCCGGACGGCTTTATTGAGTTGAACGCTGATTGATCTATATACCCTTGGTCATTATAATAAGCAGACCAGATAAAGGATTAGGAGTTGTTCTGATGAAAAGATGTGATTACATCAATAAGATGTCCAAACTATTGTCTGATAAAAAGAAGTTTGACAGCGGGCCTCAAGAAAAAGATAAAACGACACGGACAGAGAAACAAATCGTGAATAGCCTTAAATCCTTAAAGGACTTTTTTCAAATGATTATGATTAGTAAAGAAATATGTTGCGTAACATCGCTTACTTCCTTGTTACTTATTTCTTACACAATGTTTGTGTGATGAGGAGCAAACGTTGTGGACCTGATAGTCGCGATCAGCTACTGCTCAGTGACGGAAACTGGATACCTTAGCCCCCGGGCATGGAGTGGCGAACCACACACGATCCCTATAAGTTAGGTGTGGTGTTGAACCGGACTACAGCAAAACGGTCTATCGAACTTGTACCGAAAATGTGAACTAGCAAGATGAGATAAAAAAGAACTAAAATAGGTGATGTGCAGTTTACAAAATCGAACGGTTTTGAGCTTTATCTTATATGATTTAGGCTTTTGGGGGGTGTCCTCCCAAAACCATTGGATACAAGGAATTCGCCGCTGCGCCATGTCTTGCAAGATTTTCAATCGGAGGGACTTCGGCCTCCGAGCTGCAAGTCTACTTTACATTTTACCTTTGATGACGTTTTCATATTTGAGGATAAGTTGTCTTCGTGACGAAACTTGGAAGTATAGTACAAAGTTGGATTTTGAGCTCCACTCGGCATTTCCCCTCGAGGATGCACCTCTAACCCTTGTACAATATGTAGGGCCATAGAGTGATGGCGATGGCCTTATTTAACAGTGGGTCATGTTCGTGTACTTTACCTTTGAACGAATGTATGGTTTCTTATTACCGAACCATCGCTTGTCAGTTGAAGGACTACGTCCTCGAGCATCATAAATAATGGTTCGAGAGTACATATTTCATGACGTAACCCCGTACTCTTCACAGCTAATCACTTAGGCAGTCCTGCCAGAGACGCTCACGGTGTCCTACAGCTCATCTGCCTTGTACGGTAATTGTTCGGGTTAGAGAGTTCATGTGTTTGAGAATACGGAAAATCACGGTGTGTTTTCGAGGGGTTAAAGATGTAGAAAGTCTGAGAGGAACAATGACAAGATGATGTACAGCAAGAGTTAACGCACGGATACACATATTACAGACGATCAATGGTTAACTTATGTTCAGAAAGCGCAGCGCGGGGCGGATATTCCTAGTGCTGAGGTTTACCAATGGGAAACGAATTTAGTGGAAAGGTTTAATTGGGTGAGTGGGTGGGGTAGAGGCAAATCGTTAATCTAGAACTGCAGCTTTCTTGAATTATTCTCTTTGAAGATCATCAGACGAGTTCCAAGTAAGTGGGAAAGTTGAACGGGAGGGGTTTCGTTAAACTGCCTCTGCAAAGAATAGGTGGTGGACAAAAACGAGAACTCGGTTTATAGCGAACAAAGCGGTTTTTTGTCTTTGTATGATTAATGGGAATCTGTTCCTAGCTTGCACGAATCACGATCGGGCAAGCGGCTGAAGGCTGAACATTTTAGGCATATAGCAGGAACAAATGTGCGGTTAAACCACTCGGAAGGACTTGAGTTTCGAAAAGTGTGCAGGAGAAATGTGCATACCTTGAGGAACAACATCGGTGAATTTGGAAACTTCCAAAGTGAAACAGCCATTGTTCCAACGATAGGAAGCTAAGACTTCGCGAAAACCGTCTTAGTTTGCTGAAATGTTGAATAGAGAATCAGAACGACTAAATGTGATAGAGTAAGAAAAATACAGAAGTCCAATGAACTTAGCGGAGGCTGATTGGGGGCTTCTGAAAAAAAGAGATGGAAATGAGTTTATGGTCGCCAGTTTGATCGAGGATAATTGAGGTGGGAGTGGGGGACAAAAGGCTCACTCAGATTTTTGACCAAGCTGGAACTTCGGCTTTGTGCCTCAAAAGCGAGAACCATTTTTGGGTATGGACGTTGAAAATGACAGTATGGCGGTGGAGATCGGTATCAAACGAGTCCTAAATATTGGAAGATACGAAATCGAAGATAAAGCAGTCGTCAGTGTTGAGTGAACTAGCGAGGTAAGTTAGAATTCAGCTATATCACTTGAAATTTACGACTGGCAAAGCTTATAAATCCTGGGGATGATGACTGAATGGTGAAAAAATGCGCAAACACCAGTTTAGGGTAGAAAGAAGCACTTTAAAGTATAGTTTAGGATGTTGAAGCTGTGTGGCGTCGAAAAAAGATGAGGTTTGAGTTTCCGACAAAAATGAGATGTGTTCATTTTAAACGTTCCAGTTTAGTCCGCGAATTTCCATGAGGAGCTGCGTTCACAGTTTGGTCACGAGTGAGTAGACCGTTTCTGTTAGTACATTACCGCGACTCAAAGTGTGAGAGGAAAACTAGCAATGATCATCCTGAGACTTGGAGTGGCGGACGCCATCAGGGCTCAAAAGAACAATTGTGTTAGTGAGCCGAACAACAGCCGCGCCGTATTTCACACTCAGAAGTGCAATTAACAACAGCAGGATTGAGCCTAAAGATGTTCGATAATACAAACCATAAGTCTGGTGCTTCTGTCGATCAACAGCACGTCTAAGTGATAAAAAATAAAGCTTCATCCGCACATTATCCTAAAATGATGTTTAGTAAGGTACGGATTTGATCAATAAATATAACAACAGATTTTGAAAATTTAACTATTTGTTTGGTTTTGACGCAAGTAAGTCGGTAAAATTCGAGAAAACAAAAACGATCATAGAAGATTCGATGTATACGATATTGGATGACTTGGTTGGGGTCCCTCAAGCATTAACCCATAATAAGATTTATGATTAGGCATATTGGTCACTGAATGGATTCATCATTTCACGTTTGACCTTACCCAGTTGCGAGTTCCGTCCGGTTTGTGTTTGATATTCCTCCGGGACAAAGCCGTACTCCCCTCTCAGTACAAATCCTCAGGAGGTCTGGAGAATTCATTCGCAAGGTACATTTATTATTTTTTTCAGAGGACTTATTTCCTTTTTGGATGAATTAAGTAATTCGGATAGGTGGTGTGTGACAGAAAACTCGCCAATTGAACTCGATTGAGGTCACAGCGGGGTCACCCAAAGTTGGAGGAGACCAACGCAACTAATGGCACACACCTGTGATATGGCAAACTCAAACAAAGATACGGATTGCAAGTCTTATGTCTGGACTAATATGGCTTGGTTTTCAACTAATTTCTCTTCATTTCTGTTGTCACGCTTCAGCAGCCACCTAACACCAAACCCAAAAGGTGTGTTGGGTTGCAGGGAGGATGCGACCACATCAACTAACGTAAGCAGAGCCATTCGTTACGCTATACTTTCATCTAGGTTATCTAGCATACACTGCGAGGAAAAAGCAATTTCATCTTCTGTGATTCTATAGGTTATGCGAACCAAGAAAGTACACTTGTTACCATGACAACTAATTCACGTGTCACAAACGTTTACGAAGTTTATTTAGTGTATATTTAGCGCGATAGCACCTATCATTCGTCAGATAAATTGACCACAATCTGGATGCATGCTGGCACGGATCCGTGGCGGAATCAGGTTGTTTCTGAACTGCATAGTGTTCAACTGATGTCTCTATGGCGCCAAAAACAACTGGTTCAATTGCAACGGAAAACAGAGCTAAGTGAAAAAGCAAAGAAAATGCGTGCTGTAACACTGGAACAATTTCTGCTTGCTGTTGGACGTCGGAGTATGTCCGGAGACTCAATGGATTACATGATAAGTTCATTCGCAAATCACTCGCTGTTGTCTGAACTAAAGTGAGTACTACAATGTCCTTTTTCACGATCTCCCAAACCGGATCATGAAGTATTATGTCGCATCAGTGGTTATCGGTTTTATGTCATACAGAAAGATTATAGATTTTCTGAACAAATCCGAATAGTCTTCTCAGAGTACAAAGATTTGTTTTACTGTATTTTATGAATCAACATTCCGTAGTTCTGAAGTATAAGATCCGAAGAAATAAAATGTGGAGTCTTGAAGACTGCTCCCCAGGTCAGTTTTCAATACTTTTCGAACCCGCTGAGCGCTATCAGTGTTCTGAGGGAGAATATCGAGAATAGTTTGATGGGTGAATTTGAATATTTTCTCACGAATTCCCTTACGTTGTATGTGGGATACATTTTATCGTTTTCCTGAATGCGACTTGCTTCCTCGCTGGGAACAAACCTATTAGTTGTTTCATGTTTCAGCCCCCACCCCGCGTGTCGGGTCTGCAATCGTAGAAAAGCGATGCACGTTAAGTACCAATCGGTCACTGGCTCCCAGTTTACTTTGTTTTCTTTTTGTGCTGTGCTCAGGCGCACTCTGTATTACACTGTCCATTTATTATTTGTGCTCTCTGTTGTGTCGCAGAAGAACGAACATCCGAAGAGGAAACCGTTTGATGTCATCACTCAGTTCGAAATCTAACTAACTAGCTAAGAATGATTATACCATGCAACCGATTAACTCACTTCAGTTAACTTGACCAAAGGATATTAAAATTGACTTTTCATATAGTCAAATGATTAAATGATTTGATGAACTTATTAATGAAATAACTAGTTGTTAGTTGCACCGTCATAAGTTGTTGTAACTACTTCATCCTTCGCGATGAGCTTTTACTACCATTACAAGAGATCGAGAAACCAATATCCGAGATTATAAACTGATTGATGAGCATCGGTTTGCTGAATCACCCAGAGAGATGAAAAACGCTTATTTTAAACCTTAAGATAATGGTTATATAAATACAATCCAGCGTTTCTAGTGTGTACAGGACCCTAGCTCGATTCGGAATCCCGAACACCCAACCAACGTCGTAAATGGGTGAAATACGTCCAACTGGACACCGGTGCGACCTTCGCGCACCGCTCCTCCTCTTTGTGGATCGGGTTTACACTTGTTGAAGTTTCGTGTGGTGAAACCCTAAACAGACTGACTGTTTTGGTTTGGCGATTTGTGCGTGTTTCATTCGCGAACAAATCACGAACCATTTGTCTTTTTATTCAAGGTTCCTTTATCATGATTTACTTCGTATGCACCGTGAAATCAGATCAATGAATGATCTTTCCCTTCTCCATTAACCCGAAATTGCGGCAGAATACATTCGGTTTTCTTCCTCCACTGCGCCCAGAGTCATCCATAGTTCTTCAAAACGAACAGTTGTTCTCGTAACGTTCCTAAACACGAGAAGGATTAATATAGGCACTTTTCCATTGTTCTGCGTCGGCTCCAAATTTGTCGTGTTTCATTCACATCGTTAACTGGGCAACCCATGCAGTTCACTCATCCATGCGAATCACATCCGTTCCGGCGTTCGGGATAACGTGCCATCTGCTCAGAAGTAATCAAAACCATTTTATGATCTCGTATTCCTCCTGGGCAGCTATCTGTATGCCTCAGTTTGTTTCTGCAGGATGGAACCACTTCAGTTCACATGTCTCACCTGGGCCAAACAAATGAGAGATTCCGATTTGTGGTGAAATTTGCGCGAATCTGTTGTTCTCGGAATAATGATTATTTAGATTAAGCTTGACGAGTTTATTTCAAACCTAATCTGCAAATGTGATTGTTGTTATTTAGCAAATTGGATTATGAGAATTTGAGTTGTGTCTGTGTGTCGTACCACATTGTTGTTCTATGGCCACTTCATACCTTCTTTATCGCGTCCCCCTTTATTCTCACCTCAAAGTCCCTTGGTTCAAGTAAGGCACTGTCTTTTAGATAACCTAAACACGAATAATTATGAATATGGTTTTTCGTTTTGGTTGGGGTATCATGATGATAGGTTTCGCAGATTTACCTGTATCATGATAGGTAGGGTGCTCATTTGGTTGGGAAATAATCTGTGGAAAGGAAGTAATCAGGATGTCTTGGAAAATCTATCTTTTCGTTAATTTAGAAAGAACAACCATTCACAAAAGGCTAGTTATTTTGATGTTTTAAGAATTGTATTTCCTTCGAGGATAGAAATACATCATATATTGAGAACATACCGAATCCTCTCTGAGTCTCCAGTCTGAATGTGTGGTGTTTGAATGAGAACATTCGATTAGTAGTAGATCAATAGATTGAACAGTGATTGATAGTGAAATTCAGGTCACGGAATAGCTTGCGACAGAAGCACTGCGCGACTGTTTCACTTTGTTAGTAAACACTGATGCACGTCTACTGAGTTCAGGTCTGCCAGAACCTGAACATTCACGGCTGTGGGTCTCGCATTTCACCTCCAAGCTCTACAACTCTAAGAAGGATTACATTCGGATCCACTGCTCGATTGCTCTTAATAATGCATGTTTAATTTGGTAAATGATGACGCAACAAGACTGTAAGAATAATGAAGATCCACAAGACGCTTTCACGTTTTGGCTACAAACCCGAACTGGCAAGTTTTTTTCTAAATACTTCGAACACCTACATTTTTATCAAAGTTGTAGGAAGACAGGCTTTCCGCATTTTAGAAACATTCCACTTATCAGTTACTGAAACCCTTGGGTTTCCGAATATACAGATCCACATCTAAATTTCTTTCCCTAATGGCTTCCTTTTCAGTAAACAAATGATTCCTCGTCTGACACCCACTCCACCGGATCAATCTTTGTGCAAGCTTTGGGTTCACGCCAACCAACTACTTTCATTAGCCCAACGAAAAGCAATTGAAGAGTCTAAACAGTTACAAATGAATTAGAAAAGCGCCCCAATGTGATTCCACTTGATATGTTCATCAATAAACGATCTTATGTTGAACTTCGTCACAGAAAATATAAAAACTATCAAATGACACGGAATACATTTTTTACTTGAAATCCACTTCCCTTGTTAATTTCAAACAAAAAATATCGTTACACACATGAGTGGGTCCTGGGCATCTAAATTACAAAGACGATCATATTGGTGAATACGCGGACAGTGGTTAGAGTTCCCCAAATAACATAGAATCTCCGAGCTAGTCTGGATCTTCGAACTAAGCGAAATACTTCTTTGTGAACCACCCCTCAAATCCCCCTCCATCCTCAATATTGTTGCCCATGAATTGCTTGATTCGGGGCTGAAAAGTAGTTTTGGACAAACTGTAGTAATCGGAATAGTATTGAATTTAGGAATACGAGAATCCGTACCGTACTGCTTAGAACTGAATTGGCTCCAACCCGCACTGCGGACACCAATGAAATACACGAGGAATTGATAGTAGTAAATGCTTATGTTTATTGATAGAATTAGAGCATGTTTTATAGAAGGTAATAGCTCATATGATTGGTTGAAGGGCCGTCGTCCAATTACGTAACCGTTTGCGCCGACGCATCATATGTACTAACTCGGACGTCACATGCGCTCCCTGAACGGTGATTGGATGACATGAAACTGTACCTAGTCGTGCATGGATTGCGGTCACGGAAGTCTGGATCACCACACACATTTCAAGCCATTATTTATAAACATCTTTTTAACGAGTTCATATTTGAACTAAACCAAGGATATACATGTGTTTTAAAGTTAAATGCCATATTAGAATCCAACTTAATATAGTTTACCATTGGAATAGTATCGAGAGATCTATCTCTAACTACATGGCAGGTTTGCAGTTATTACTGTTCATGACTTGCGTAATCAAGTAGCTGTTCTTCTGGGTTAACAGAAGCCGGTATCCGGGGTCATATCCCAGTAAACTCGGTAAAGATGAACAATTTTCGATTGGGATGTTTTCTTATTGACCATAAACCACCCGGTAAAGGTGATTGTGTGTTTCTAACAATCTTTTGGTCTGGCATTGGATAACGTTTACTGTTTGGGATTCACTTAAACTCACTTATGTAAGCCTGAAATTGTTTGATATCTGGTCTTTCGCTACCCATTTTCACGCAACGCGGTCCATCTTATTGGGCGTTGCCGAATTAGTGCATGACTCATTGACTCGTTGGCCGTTGCCCATCGGCCACTTTGATAATTGAAAAGACCGGTTAAACTGATTAACGGGTGGCACAAAAATTATCTGTTCTGAAAAAAATACAGTATCAAATCGTTTACGGTATTGATTGAATTTATCTAATTGTATTTTTATTCAGCAAGATGAATCATTGAATAGCTTTTATTCGGTGCAAAGAAAAGAAAAGTGCTACCATTTCGTTCACGCTTTTCAATTGGATACAAAAAAACTTTGAAATTTATACATTTTGTTATTGATTACAGTGAGCAGGCACAAAGGTTGAACAACGTTTGCATAAAAAATAACTGAGCTTTTAGTGACTCGATGGTTGCTGATGTTCGTCAGAACCTGTTACCAATGTTTGCTCACGTTCGTTTTGAATATCTGTCCCAAAAGGAAACAGAACCAAAGATTGGGTTTGTGGAATCTGAATCTGAATCTTCCGAAAGGTTGGAAGTCGGTTTGGCTAGGCCTAGGCTGTTATTTAAGCAACGGCAGCGGAAACCTGAAAGTAGATCTGATCAATGCAACGGAAGCGTGCGATACAGAGCTCACCGTGGGGAATTGTGTCGGTGCACGCTTTTCGAGCTCATTAAAAGAACGATCATAGTTAATGCAAAACTTAATCCTGGAAATGTCCAAGTTGCTACATCTAATTAAGAAACTTTCCCTATCGCCAAATAATGGCGATAAATGCTAAATCCCGACGGTACACTTGATTATGTCTGGTGGAGAAGGGTCCGTAAGTAGGAAGAAAAAACAGCGGTAGTTTAGCTACCTGATCGAGAGGCTAAATAGCTACTTGAAGTCTGAACCTTGATGGTTCTGATAATTATACCACGGTTATGTAACCATGTCTTGATAATCCTCAATTACGCATGACAGGTTGGAAACTGAACCCGTCCTGTTGCTTATCACCAGTGTAGGGTAAAAGGGCTTCGGGTATTTGGTTTGATGATCACGACCAGCTTGAATGGGTGTATCAGGAAACTTGGAGAAGAACAAGAAGCAAGAAAAGAAAACTGTCGGTTGAAGACCCGCTACAAGCTCATATGATTGCTGGACCGAGTGTCATTATCGCTAATATATAAGGCCATTGGGCAGGGTTACGAAGTCTAAGTCACTTAATTCACAAATTCAAAACGAGATTTCGCAACAGCAGTTCAAAAGATAAAATCTAGTCGAATTAGTTGCTGTTGGTAATCATAAGAGATAACCACTTTGAATTTCTGTCGGGATAGCCCCCTGGTGTAATCACCCAGCCATTTGGGGAAAGGTTATGATACCTGTCACAGTCTCAATCAAGCTAACCCGTAGTTAGCCCGAAGGACAAGGCACAGAACACGTATAGTCCGGAGCACGTAGCTTTACTGAATGAATCATGCTTCGCATGACAATCTACAATAGGACAATAGGTACAATAGGACAATGACTAACGGATCAACCAATATGAATGAGTCGTGGTGTCTGTGTGCGTGTGCGAGCAGGCGAGCGCCCGCGTGTGTGCATCTGTATGTGGGTGACGTAAACACCGTCTTCGTCCGAGAGATGAGCACCGGTGAGTGGGACGGAGAATTGAACGATGTCATAATTGAGATTGACACATGTCACAATACCCTTCGGCTTGTTCTATCAACACAATTGCCATCTTTACTTCAAGGAAAGCGATACAGAATGGGACTGTTTATAATCCTCTGGAGTAGGTTTCGAGTTTGTGAAACAGCTGAGTACATGATACCGTTTGAAGTTGCGTTTGACGAAAAATTTTGGGTTCTGCGTAGATGCGGTTACCTATGGTGTTTTTGTTGACTGCATGCCTTGGCGAATTTCACTTGGTAACCATTTTACTTGAATGTCATGCCAAATATTAGACTGTTTTATCTCAACGATGAAGTAAATCTTGCAGTAATTGTTTTTTTAAATTTCAAATAAGATGAATTGAAACAGATCACCTGTGTTGACATATGCAGCTCACCATTACTAGTTTTTGTCCAATTCGTTTGGTCGAAGATATTACGTGTATTGTTCTCGACAAGGTTCTATATTATTATGTATTTTTTGACGGTTGCCGTGTATGATTTTTTAACTGAAATGTGATCCCCAGTGTTTACAAAAGTTATACAAAATACAATACTAATTGCCTTCTTACTACAATTTGACTTGCATTTGTGAAGGGTTGAATGAAAGAACTAGATGCAAAACAGATCACACCTTTTTCACTCATATTATTTTGGGTTGTCTTAGAAACATTGTTTTTATTTGACACTTTCGACCGATTGACTCTATCCGTTTCTTGCTCTTTAGTACTAACATTAAAGTCGACATCGCTTGTCACAAAATAAAATATAGTTTTATGCACTTTGAACCCCTTCCCAGTTTTCTAAGGTTAAAAGTTTCACTGGAGATTTCAAATGATGAAGCTAAATGTAGTGTAATGAAGTAACTGGCATTGTTCAGAACAATAAACTGTTTCTAAATATGGAGTGATGCTGACTATTACACCTCATGGGTTCTGGAGGAAACAGTTCTAAATCGACATGAGATCGAGTAGAAGAGGTTGATCCTCGATATATTGAAACCATCCAAGTGGTTATTTCTCATCTGAGAACATCCCGTTCAATACTTATCTAGCGAGGTTGTAAAACTTTCGTGTCTTTTTGGAGCACCGTCCCGCTCCCTTAGCCATAAATTAATGAGTTAAGCAATAATGCCGTGTCAGGACGATTTTAGCTTCAATTAATCCATTAATATCGCAGTATTCGGATTGATAATTTTTACTACTCGTGAGTAGGTAACTACATTCAGTATAAACCTCAGTGGTTCAACAATCTTGGCAAACAATTTGGCATTCAAGCGCGTTATTCTGTGGTATGATTGATTTTCTGGCTTTTGCTAAGGTGCTGAGTGAAAGTACGAACCTGAATTTGATATATATAATGTGGATTACTTGTTTAAAAGTTGAACTGCGTACCTGTTTCAGCCCTGTCACAATTTTTCAGTATCGTGTATTTGATGAGTTTGCCACAACATTTTTTCCCATTGTAGGTAGCTATTCCTATTCCTAAATTCCTCATAGAATATATATGGCAAATGAAGCGTGAACTGAAAAGTTGGGGTTCGATCCCCTGTCGGGTCGATGGATTCGCACTGCAGATGAGACCCAACTAGGTCGAAACAGCGGTCCATTGCTTCCGAGCTTTTCAGTTCACGCTTCATTTGCTATATACACTATGAATTCACCTTTGAAAATGATTTCACTGCTGATAATTTTGCTGGATGTGTAACCTGCAATGTAGATCCGGTGGGAAACTTTCGATTACGGTTATTAAGTAACATGTTGTGTCTTCCATCGAAACCGTGATCCCTTCAACTGAGTGACTGTATCGAAACACAGAATTTCGAATAAATTGAATCGATGAACCTCACTATCTCCAATGTCATGTAATTGTCAGATAAGGTTCATTTTAGGTAATCAAATGCTATAAGCGCAGCAGATTTCCGATTGGGTTGAAAAACACACCTTGAGTTCTCACTATTTCTCCCACTACCGGCAATCTGTGAATTACAATCACGACTTTCAGGGAGTCAGAATTCACTGGATGCTTTGTTCTGGGATGACCAGTCAGAACGAGAATAACCGAACTCGGGTGTTTGTCTGAAATAGCCAATCAATCAAGACTGCTGACACTAATCCGGTCAACCAATCGTCGGGTAGATGCATTCCCACGTCCTCCGTCTCTCCTAAGCTAACCATGGTTTTTTCATACACGCTTGCTGTTGTGTTCTGTTTCACTATCGGTTAAATCGCTATCTGAAAGAAAAACGTTATCGGCAGACAAATCCAGTAAGGAGATCATTCCATGTGGTTATAAAAATCACTATCTGCTTGCCTTAAATCTATACTGTTTGGAGTTTTGAAAGATGAAAACCTTCAGTCATATTTCGAAGCAGCACCACAGACGGTTAATGAAAAACAAATTCTCGAACATTGATGACAAAGCAAAGGTCATTAATTTGCACCAGAATAAAGTTTCCGTTACGATAGTTGCATTCCAGAGCACCAATGGCGAAAATGGAAGTACATGTCAGTGTGAAAATAAGTTCAACATCGAATGAAGTTAAGAACAAGGGAATTCAGAAAACCGGAAACTCCTGCATTCGGGTATTAGTTGTTTTAGCTACTTCGTGGGTTGCATAAATTTGAACAATACTGTGGTGTTTCTTCAACACTGTATAGAACGAAGGGCTATCCATTTGTGCAAACATTGCGACCCAAATTTTATCCGCAACTGGGAGGGGCCTGACCTTGGTTTTAGATCCTCTCAGACACTCGAATTGGTTGTAAAATGTGATCCACGAAGCTGCCTTCGAAAATCCAAGTTACTGACTATGGTTTAGCTTAAGTACAGAGTTATTGGGGGAAGCTCAAACCAATGGTCATCGGAAAACACATGATCCTACGATACTATAAACACCTGAACCTGGCACTGTTGAGAGTTGGTCATCATACCAGCAAACGGGCGTGAATAACCACAGCTACACACACGGAATGAGTAGATGCTTCTGGATCTGAGATTGATTGTTATTGTTCTGCATAGTTATATACTCTAATCATGCCTACATACCACTGATCAATGCGATGTTGAGGCTTTTGTCAGCAAAACAGAAAAATTTGAGCATTCTAGGCAGGTGTGACTTAGCAACTGATATTGAATTGCCCTAAAAGACCCCAGAAAAAACATGATCAACATAATGGATGATGAGTCTAGTAGGAAGTCCCTATTTCAGCAGGTAAGAAAGTTGATAGTTCTGATTCTTCTCTTAGACTAACCCGGGATACAACTAGCCTGACTGGACGTGACACACTTGACTACTCTCAGATATACTTTCAAAACTGCTGTTTTTATGGGGAAGAAATTTCAGCTTTAATGTGTGTGAACGGCGATAAAATTATTTTATCCTCCCGCCTCCTCACCTGCGCTTTGGAGTTCAGTTCAATTGAAGCAACTCCGGATGACGTGATGCCATCATTCCGCTTCAGACCTTACGTTTTGTCGTAACCTGTAAGGGATTAGATATCATCATCTCGTCGATAGTTACCAATTCCAGTTACAGTTTGGCTTCAATTTCACCCTTTGGTTTATTACCACATTCATTCTCCCACCACGTTGCACACTGTTTGACTGATGTTTCTGGTTTGTTATCGACTTTCACACGAAATAACCAGAATTGTACCAAGCATCGTGAATGGGGACTTCAATCGTTCTATGGAAGTGCGATGAACTCCAGCAGTCATTGCGATGAATACAGTTTGTCTTGGTTTTCCGACATAAATAACCTGCTATAGAAAATGTCGAACTTCAAAGGAACTGAGCACAACCTGGAATCTTGAATGAATTGCCTAAAAAGGCAAAATAGTTACAGTAGCTGTGTGTTCTAGCTTCAGCCATGTAAGCAAAGTTTCTTGACTCGATTGAACAAATGAGGAGTTCTCTCTGGAATACGGTATTTAAGATTTTGTGCATAAAAATACAATGCACTACGGAATTACTAGGATTTTTTTAATCTTTCTATTTTTTTTGAGCACTGAGAACACTTAATTTTTCACATTTCATGCTGAACATTGCCACGAATACCCAACTGCAGCTTAGTCATCAGCGGAATGGAAGTGGACCGCCCAATGTGAACAAATACTGCGTGAAATCTCCCAGATGATAACCGATCTACCTGACACTCGCCTCGTTTTCTCCGGTGAAACAAACAACGCTGATTGTGGACGCGTCAGATATTGGCATTGCTTCCATACTTGAATAGGACGGATATCCGATTGACCCGATAAATATGTTTGTGTCCCGGCCTAGACGAAGACATCGGTGGACGGCTAAGAACTGCGACGTATGCTTGCACGGGCAAAATTCAAGACCGAAGATTAGCATACCATGGCCAGAAAGCTGCACGCCTTGGTAACGGCTGCACACCGACTTCTGTGAGCTATTCCTCGGCCATTGTTATGCAATGGCTTTTATCGATCCACACCCCAAGTGGCCGGAGATGCTTCTGATCAATATACCGAGGGCATTCTTTGTAATGCAGGCTCTGAGAAAGTGTTTCAGTCGAGAAAAGTTCCTCAGATTTTAGTAACCCATAATGGTTTACAGCTTTGTGTTGCGGAGATGAAAACTTAACTGGAAACTGTTGACTGTTGACATCTGTGCAAGGCGCCACGCCATCCCTGTTCAAATGACACAGCGGAAAAATTGATGAAACGATGAACAGCGCCATTACATCTGCAGGTCTGAAGTAGAGATATTCCTGGATAATTTCCTTTTGCAATACCGAAATGTGACACACACCACCACCAAAGAAAGTCCAGCAAAAATGTTCACAGCAAGAAGTTTACTATCCTCATCACAATGCGTTGATTTGACTGCAGCTAGTCAGACAGTTTTGCATGTTATGCGTCACCTAATGACTGTCAGTTTTCAGAAGTCTGAAAGGAAAGTAGTGAAACAGTTGTAGTGCACTTATATTCTTTTAATCGTTCCATTAGTCCCACAGAACACATTGGGAACGACAGCGTGGCGAACAAGCTCGTTTTCAGTTATTCAGTGATCGATCAGTTTCGGCTGTGCAGTAGGAGTGCCATCGGCACTCGGATAGACTGGATATTACAAAACGTACAAGTCGGTAATCAACCAGCATCGTGTTGGGGTGAGGGATTCTAAGTGCCACAGATCGCGGATTATGATCAGATGACAGAAAGGATAAGAAGGAATGTACTTGTTTAAGGTCACGGATGAGAGGGACCAAACGATGGAGCAATCGCACTGTACTGGCTCAAGCGTTGACCGCGCATGATTCACTGGTATCAGCGGAGGGGGACAAACACACAATACACATACAGAGGCGAACGCGTACGAGCACGATAAATGATCGATATGTATTTCATGGGAACTGAGGCGTGACTGACCGAAGCCCATCCCACAACCGACCCCCGCACTTTAACGGGAGGTAGAGAAATCGGAGTTGCGTGGTAGNGGGAGGCTTCTCAGCACCGGCGAGGTCAATGTGACAGCTTGAAATAATCCGGGGACAGTTTGAAATGATTCCCGGACAACATGATATGATACTAGGACAACTTGACATGAAAAAGGTATAGACAGTGAGCAACCCCATAAATACCACACTTTCTCTTTCCCTTACCTGACCACGACCACGACCACATTTTGGCTGGTGATACCAATAAAGGCTCGCACTGTTTGCTCTTACTGTCTTTTTGTTGGAATCGTTGGGATACGCATCGTTAGACCAGGTTCAGTGATAGTTCGGCAAAACATAACAGAGTTCAAACCAGGAGATGCCATTTTGCCGCTGCAAACTAACAGCGTTTCCATGGAACAGCAAA
>UZAN01048033.1:0-15080 GCA_900618425.1 Echinostoma caproni | reverse complement strand
TTTTTTTCGGGGGGGGGGGGGGTTGGCACTGAGCATGGATTCCGACTACATTCATTCGTTCAATACCGACTACCGATCTAATACGTGGATTCTCAGTGCCATTTTATTCGTGTAAATCTGACGGGGTAACAACCGCGCGGGATTCATGCTACCTGGCCGGCATCAAAATGTCCTCCCCCCTGTAGTAATTGTAGTAGTAGGCACTGAGCTCGGAATATGAACCACGCAAAACGAATCAACGATTAGCAATCACGGATTGGATCACGTAAGCACTCGACCGCATTGCATTAGCACGCAATATTCCACGTAACTGAAACGCGAGACAAAAGGCCTCGGGAGTAGTAGTTCATTTAATGGAAGAAATAAACGGGGCTAAATCATATGTACCAAGTAGGCTCATTGGTTATCCGGGCTTCTATCAATCGTGTTCTAATATTCCTGGTATCGTTCTGCTTCTGTCTGGACCGCCGATACGATCTACCTATGGCATATTGTCAGAAGCGGTGACACGTACGCGCGTTGCTGAAGTCACCCGTGAAGTTTGATTGATCGCATCTGTCCAAAAATTGTAACGCGTCGCTTCAGGGCACGCGCCATCTCGCAGGCTCAGATCACCACGCACACACATACACACCCCGCAACTCAAACACTTCCCTTGAAAGATGAAATGTGATTAACAATTTCACAGCCGTGAACCTTGCATTTTGTGTACCCGAGTTTTGGTTGCTACACTTTCGGTCGATCAATAAATACACAGAGCGGAAAATTGCTCGTGAGAGGAGCAAAAAGCCAAACAGAATGCACAAGTACAGCAGAGCGGAACGAATTCCACTACGAAAAGGTTCTTCGGTGTCAAAAACCACAGACCGATACCGGAGTCATCAGCATGCGCTTCACAGTGCAAATTGATGCTACAAGACTGCGTGTCACCAAGTTCCGTTCTGAAAATAGACGGTCAGGAATTAGCCGACGTGAAGTTTGCTTCACTGTATTACACTGTGAAATGATGATGATCATGGATGGTCACATGGAGCGATCCAGTACGTCTGTGTACGAGCACGGACCCAGTCGGTCATTCCGGTATCCATTGAGATCTGTCACTGTGTGATTTTTGCAGCCGGCACATTCCTTGGTTGCCCGAAACACCATGAACCAACCAGGGAGCAGCGGAGATGTGCAAACATGAGGTACACTGTTAGCAAACTAGCCTTCTACCATCCCTCCCTAAAATTAAGCTGCGGTCCTAATGGATCCATACCGTAGCATGCGCAGAAATCTTACTCACTCAAGAAGGTCCTCTTTCGAGTTCACGTGATGCTCACGAAGTGACGGATTGTTCGACGGGCGATCAGAATACTTAAATCCGAAGTTCATACGATGCGATTACCAAAGGTTTTGATCTTCTAAAATGAACAACAGTAAGTAGATGGAACGATCGGCTGAAAAAGTGTGTGGGGAGCTAACGATTATCAGGGATCGGGAGAGCACGCATAGGTAATTGTAGTGCTTATAGCAGCTTATTCATAGCTCTCAAATCGAACCAGTCTTATTCAGTAGCTGTGACCGATAAACTGCCACCGGATCTAACTGAATCTCATCGATCCAAAGCACTTTGATTTCGATCAAGGAGAGGCATTCCTGTTTCTCCACTGTCTTAAAGTCAATGGAAGTTGCGTACAAGGTGGATAAACGGTTGACAGGGATCATTCAGATCAAAGAATCAGTACTTTCATTTTCAGATCGTGCTCGTCCAAATTGTTCGACGATGATATATCTCTGAAATAATGTGATGGGTAATGTGATGAAGATAGTGACAGCAGTCCGATTGACGATCGGGAGGGAAGATCGGAACCAGCCGGCAGTTCCGGACGTCAGGTTCACATCAGCGCGACGGCCCTCCATGATCACTCAGTACCACAATGCGCTTAGGCACATTCTTCCCTTGTCGTACATGATTTTCACGCACATTGTGGCCACTTAGATATATTCATTTAGTCTCAATCCAATGGAACATTTGTGACAGGACAGCTTGGGAATAAAGTGAATTAGCGATAGCAATGCAAAAATGTTTTGAAGGAGCGCATCAGATCATATAACAGACGGTTGATAACGTGCTTGACTAGATAGGCAAATGCTGTTCTGTTATCACCCTCGAGGTTAAGCAAAGATGAATGCTACCAGACGCGTCCCCGGGTTGTGGATAGGGGGCTACCTTCACCGAAGAACGTTAGCTGTGAATAAGTTGCGCTATACCGTAACAGATAAGCAGTCGCGAACAAACAGCAGTGGCACTACCAGGGTGTGGTGGGTTTCAGCCTGGTCACCTGGCTCCTGTTTAAAAGCCGCACAAGCCCGTTAACGGTATCGTGACAAAACTCAAGCTATTGACCCGTTCACTTCCGAGGCGTGGGATTACATCCTGCTCTGCCTTGCAGTTCGCACTTGGTCGAGCAAAGGCTAGAGGTGCCTCCCCAAGATAAAAACCACCAAGTGACACTTGGGATGTCTCTCGTACCAAACTCCCAAGGAACTTCATAATCATGTCTGGAGCTGGCTTATCCTCTCCAAGGAGCCAGCTGCAGTAAAGTAATGTAAAGTTAGGGAGCAAGGGAGAGGGACATTTTTGGTCAAAACTGTATCGGTGCCAGTACGTCCGCACCTTCGAGACCTCCAAACAGGCATATATTCTAACAGGACCCAAGTCGAAAGTTCCGTTCCCTCACTGCCGGTCTCAAGTTACTACTCAATCTGTGAAGGAGAAATGTGCTTTCTACTTACTGTTCCTCGCTGTAGCAGTTAAAAACAGAGATATCCGTTGGGGCCTCTAAGAATCTAACCATTTAGGACGGTTTCAGAGACACGGACATATTGGATCGATACAATACCATTCGTGAAAAATACGATTGGAACAACGAGAAACAACGTACTGACGATCTGTTGTGGCTAAACACGTCATATTGATGTGCTCACGATTGACCGGAACTGAAGAGAGCACCAGAGCGGAAATATCACTGTGCATTGCATCTCACACTGTTCATCATACTTATACTCTAACTGGGGAAGTAATGGAGTAAGTGGATAAGTTTTGTTATCTGGGCAGCTACATCTCACCCGGTGGGCGCATCACGGATGAAGTGTCAGATGGCATACAGAAGGCTCGGTTGGNATTTACCAACTTGAGACATCTGTGGCGCCGTCGCGACATCCGGCTGTCAGTGAAGGGTCCAGTGTATGCTGCAGCAGTTCGGCTATATGGAGCAGAAACTTGGTCATTAAGAAAACAAATAAAGATAGTGTTCGTGTTTGAACATCGCTGTCTACGCAGCATTGCACGAACCTGGTGAGGCAGCCGGACAAGCAATGCTGAGGTCAGGCGGAAAGTTTTAGGCGACCTCGGTCGCCCAATGGAGTAAGTGGTCGACCTCTATAGATTACGTTGATTGGGGCATGTTTTACGCATGTCACCAAATAGGTTGCCACGGCGAGCGATGTTTTCCGAAGCAGGTAGTGGGTGGAATAAAGCCTGGAATGAGGGTATGAAAACCCTAACTAGGAAACTGTGTCACATAGGTCCCGTTAGGCCCCCCGGATGGGAACCTCGGGATGATCGTACCCGATTGTTGGAAACACAGTAATATGGCTGGGTGTCGTAAACAGTGGCGTTCATGCATATTCTCAATTTCTCTGCTGCATTAGTCCACTGAACTTTTCCATTTTCTCTTCGATCCTAATTTAAACCTTTCCTGTCTTTCTCCTAATGTTCATCCAGATGGGCAGCCGAAAGATAGCAACCAAAACCGGCGCACGATAGTTCACGGTTAATGGTTGTACAAACGGAAACTGTTCATTATAGAGATTTACTTTTTCTTGCCTTGAATAGTCGTACTTTCTGTGTGCTGAGCTTGGTGGCGAATAGTGAAATTCGCTTCTCGGTATTGCGTTGTGCAACGCAGCTTCTAATGATCCGGTTCACTGTTTCGAACAGTCCAGAGTACAAACCCCTTTCTACCGGTACGATTCAAGGAATGAGAGCAACTACTAAGCACGTGAACCGCGAGTAACCAGAGCAGACAGTTATTTTCAGTATTTTTAGGGCGAATTTTCGTCTAGGTGAGAGGAAATATGATAAAGCACATTTTAGAGTAGTAGGCTTGGATTAGCCCATTTGACTGTTCAGAGGCACCAGACACTCTTGATGGTCTTTTTTCCAAACGCATCCGGTTGCGAGTGATGCCTTTGGCAGACCTAATCAGAGATAGACTTCGTGTTATTTGAGTCCCATTTGGGAGTTTGGATTTTGTAAAGAAATGCATTTCAAAGGGACTTTTACCCAGAACTGAAATCCACCAGTCTACTCCAACAATGCGCAGCCCATCCTATGATTAAATCTGTTTTAAAACACCTAACTGCCAAACATATTCGACATAAAATGTTTAGGTTTAACATCTAACTACCAACACCACAGACTATGATTGAACACCGAAATTGGGTTCGCATAGGCAGTTTTCAATTAGTCGTAGACCCATCACGAGAACCGTGTGAACTATGGTTTAGTGAGTAAATGTAGAGAATGAAAACATTTATTGCACACGTATATTCATCCGTATTTCTGAGACTCACAAAATTCTTTTGTTTTCCTGAAAATTGGAAATCCCAGTTTTAATACTGCAGAAACAATCGATATTTAAAAATTACAGATCCTTGTCATAGATTGTTAGGTAGTTTGAACCCAGCCGGGGCTTGTGTATAACCACACATACACGCACACGGGGTCTCCCTCTGATCAGTTGAGGATGGTGATAGCTCCTAGGGACAGCAGATCTATGCCAACTAACCATAAGCACAGGTTTTCCCGTCGTTTAGTAACCGCTAGCGATCATTTAGAGAAGCCTCTGGTGGGCTAGCTAGTGCTTGAGCACCCCTCGCGTAGAGCGGAACGAACAAATCGTTCAGACCACACTCAGAGTAGATCACAACACCACGAAAGTCGAACCCAGTTACATAATTCGAAAGCCTAACGGATACGAACAATGAGAAATGTTCATGTTGGAGTGGAAAAAACCACTTTATATAGGTTCACAGAACTGAATAATTTGCTAGAATACAGTTGTATCGATGTTAGTGTTCCAAGAAACGATTAGGATATGTCGAAAGACTACTTTTCTCTTTTCCCAATAAGTTCCTCGTGATTGATATTGATAGTGTACTTTTCTAACTATCCATCCAAAATTTCTCATTTGCATGCATTCCTTCAAAAAATCCATAAGATTTACTATAAAATGGTGAAAAGGGGTCAGTTACTAGGACTATCAAAAGCTAACAGTTGAACGAACGAGTGTGATGAGCGCTGACCGCAACACTCCGCCCACAAAACGAACCTTATTTTATTACACATCAGTGTATGATGAACAGCAGGTGGGGTGGACCCCATAGTCACGAAGACATGCTGTCCAGAGATGGTAACCGGTAACCTAAGCCCTAGGACTTGGAGTGGCGAAGCACATAAGGCCCCGATAGGTCAAGCGTGGTATAGAAGCGGGCGCCAGCTAGGCTGGTTACCACCAAAGTTGAGTGGCGGTGTTCGAACCTCGAACAGCAGGGTCCACGGTATGTCGGTGACAGCGACCAAACCTTTTCATTCCACAACCCCATCCCACCACCTTAAGGAAATCTGCGTTGTTCTGTAACCGTCACCCGAGTCTTGTATGGTTTAACTAGGTTCCTTGCGGCTACCACTGACCATGTGACAACCATCAGCGTGCGCATGCACACATCAGACCCATGTACGTGCGTACTGATATACCGGAACAATCTACGATAATGGTCTGTCATTTTGAACTAATGATTGTGTCTCGGCGTCAGTGGACCTGACAGTTCGACCTAAGCCTTTGAGAATCTGACTGGGGATACTGATGAGCCTGTTGATTTATTATGAGCAAAGTTGCTTTGTGTCCGCACGACAGATGCCTAATGCTTTTTGTCCAACTTCAAATATGACTATTGAGGAAATTTGCCTGTCTTAGCCACGACGAACGAAAAAACCAAAACACAAGGCGTTGGTGACAAAGTTTCGACCCTCTTGGAGGGCCTTTCTCAAGTTGTTTAATCGGTTAATCTCAATTTGCAAGCAATTATACGGTGATGGGACGATGACATCGTATAGAGCTCGGATGTGATCCGAGCATACGTGCGTATGTGTGTTGGTGATCGTTCGACCGGTGTTAGGGACGAGTGAAATTGGTTTGAACTTTAGATCAAAACGTGTGAATTGGTACATTTGGCATTGGGGATGGGGACGAGACTATTTTGTATGCACAAGTGTCAATTGTTGCCATAACTGTGGACTGACTCTCCATCGGACAGATTGATTACCGTAGGTTCATCGTTGATCACAAATGACTCTTTTTAAAGTTGAACTAACACTGGTCTGAGGACTTTGTCATCGCTAGTGCGTGCACAATAGTTTTTCCGGAGTTCACTCCTTTCATCGAGCATAATCAAAGTGTCCCAGGTGACCACGGAAAAGCCTTTTTTGTCAGAGATAATCAGAATTGCATGTCTGCCGAATTCACTGAGATTCAAACGCGAGCACAGGTGTGTTAATCCGACACGCAAGCCACTTCGGTTATCCGGGTTAGTCACGTCCTCGAGTCTCAAGATGTGTCAAGGATGTATAATGCAGGGTAGTTACTTTCAAATTCAAACCAATTTAACTTCGATCGACTAGAATCAGCAAAACACATACGAAGCGCAACAAATTACGATCTTGCATGNAGACAAACAAGACAGACTTTCAATTGACTAAGATCTATTGATTTTCACATCTGGATCATTTTACAGCAGCCCGATTTCATCAGATAAATTGTGTGGCACGGTAAGCTAGCGTCGGTTTATTTACATGGGAGGGGACGAGAGACATGTACAGAAGTACAGTGACAGAGAAAGAGAGAGTAACAGATGCTCAGTGGTATTTTGTGGTACCCCATTCCAAATGGTAGGGGCTTATGAAACTATGACAACCCGCATAGTTATGGAACAATACATGTTGCGTATCAGAGAACGGATTCACATTATGCGCAGCAACATAGGCATCCATGCGACGTTCAGCTTCCAACAGATCTTTGGAGACAAATCGAGCATCGAACGGCAATTTGTCTGCCACGGGAAGCAACAAGTGATACGCCTCACGCCAATCCAGGAATCCACCCAGTTCCATGATAATACGATCAGCTTTCACTGGTGTCACGTAGTGATGTATTTCAGCTAGAAAAAAAATCGATTTGAAAGTATTGATTTAATGGTATGAGGGTCAATCAAAGATGACCCCGGGGAAAAAACTAGGAGGAAAAATATAAGCTGAATTTTTCATAAAATATATAGAGAATAAAATGATTCGACGTGAGTCAGTGGAACATCATTAATTGCTTTCTATCCGACACAGACAAAATGACCATGCAATTCGCTCTCTCTCACACACAGATAAAAAAGAAAACCAGGAAAAACAAGTCAGCCTGGTTGACCACATGTGTGACGAGCCTCATTTCAGTAAACGGTACTATTTTTACTATTGATGCTATTACTATTATTATTATTATTACAGGTTACACAAATCTTGATCTATAAATTCGATGGAAATGTTTGTGACAACCGACAAAGAGCACTGGATAACTGTTTCGTCCTGTCTGGGACTCGTCACCAGTGCAAACTTTGTGTGGCCCTGTCAAGACTCGAACCGCGAACCTTCGGGTCGGGACTTCAAACATTCACCCCTAAGCTACACGGTCGACAGTCATCACCTTGTGCTAGATCCTGATTTCACATTTATATCACACATTTGAACCCAAACTGCGTGCCAAACAAATCAATAATAAAAATCTTTAAGACAAAGAGACTAATACCCGATTTGCACACGCTCAGGGTTCTGTCAAGTTGTCATTTTGATGAAAGTAACGAAGGAAAATTAGAATGTTGCGAGCAGAATCGAACACAGGGGAGGAAATTCACATGGACTAAGATTGCAAGGATAATGAGTAGATGCACCAGCGCCACCGTTTGCGACACTCAATCATGTCTCTCAGTGTCTCTAATTACTGGTTGCGATGATCCCGGGGTCCCTATCCAGGAAGGCTAACGGGACCTATGTGAACAAGTCCCGTGGTCAAAGTTGCCATACCCTCATATCAGGTCTGAGTATGACCAACCTTCACTGTTTTCCACGCAACATCCCTCGGCAAGCAGCACGCACCGTGGCAATCTATTTGGTGACATGCGAAGCACATGTTCCAACCAGCATAATCTATAGAGGTTGACCACTTGCTCCAGTGGGCGACCGCGATTACCTAAAACTCAGCGCTGCTCGTCCGGTTCCACACTAGATTCGTGTAATGTGGTGTAGACAGCGGTGTTCGAACACTGACTTTATCTTGTTTTCATAATGGACAATATGTATATATATATATATTGAAAGGGAGAAGGCGAGCACTGAGTGATAGTATTTATTGTGACGTTTCGATCCAGACTAGGACTCGTTATCGAACGATAATACGTCCCCAATGGATTGCGGTTCTCGCACACCGCCCCGCTACCTTGCGGGTCAGGCTTTGGCTAGCCAGTTAAGGATTCATCCAGAAAATTCGCCTGCCTTGGCCTAGGCAACCTGGTAGTATTCCGCCCACATGCAAATCTTAGAACGTCTTTCTTTTTCATAAAGATTATTCCGCCAGGATTTGTTTGCCACAGTCTATCGTCAGACATGTGATATATATATATATATATATATATATATATATATCGATAACGCAAAGGTTGTGGCGCGAGCTGAGAAGGGGGAACGATTAATCCTCGAAGCTTTGCACTCGGTCAATGCGTTCAACCGACACGTCGAGATAGACAAACATTACGTGGTGGACTGACAGACGTACAAACAGCACAGGCGCACGGAAAGACGGTAATCCCATTGTTTCGTTCATTTCATTTATATTTGACGAGTCCTAGTTTGGATCGAAACGTTACGATAAACATTTTACACCTGTGTACGCCTCCATTCTCTCTTGAAATATATATACATATATCCGACTGGCTGCACATCATGTTATCGATACAACAACATTAATAATAGAACAGGGACAATCACAAAGTACGATTGTTTACCTTTTCCTCCGCCCATTCGTTTTCCCATTGATCGCTTTGTTTTGGACTTCCAGGGTGATTCTACACCCCAAACTGCAAACATTCGTCGCTCGTCCATGTTCCGATTGATTGTGAGCCGAACCATTTCCAAATGGCCAAACAGTAATTCACCCCCTTCTAGGGCCTGTATTTGTGTGTGCGTATGAATGAAAATGAAAACTGATGCAGGACGGAAACTTTGGACATTAAATGGACACTTTTCTGTCTAAAAAGTGTGAAGTAGCTGAGTTCCACATTAAATAACCTAAGATTTAACAATGTAAGTTCAATGTTGGAAAACTTCAACGCCTGGTTCTTCCAAAGAAGAACGAGAAAAAGAGATACAAGCAATCTGTTGAGAAATTTTAGCCGTTTCTTTTCTACACCTACAATGTTATAACTACGTTTTAATTCAAATTTTCGTTTATTCGATCATGCACTTTGCGTTCCCAGGCAGCCTTCTCTCCCATACACAAACATTTTCCGCAGCACTTGTTACAGGCCAAGTGTATAAGTCATATTTCAACCAACTCAACCCGTTTGACAGCTTAGTTATGCAATTAACCATGTAGCTTGTTTATCAGTGATTTATTGTATTACGAGAAGGAGCATCACATAGTCTGAAAAGTTATTTCGTTGGATTGTCTGCAGATGCGTTCATGCGTGTGCTAACTGCAACACCTGACTGCAAGATGGACTGTGGTAATTTCAGTTCTCAGCAATAAGGGAACCCATGTATGGTGTATTGGCGGCGCCGTGGTTTAGTCGCTGTCACTGACGTGCTTTGGACCCTGTGGTCGGAGGTTCGAGCTTCGCTACCTCCACCCAACTTTGGTGGTAGGCGGCTTTGCTGTCTTCCAGTTCAACATCAAGCCTAACTTATCGGGGCCTTATGTGGTGCGCCACTCCATGTCCCGGGAATTAGGTTACCGGTTTTCATCACTGAACAGCACACCTTCGTGACTATGGGGTCCACCCCGTCTGCTGTTCATCACATACTGGTGTGTAATGAAAAAATCACCCTAGTTTGGTAATATTGGTCAACTGCATGAACTGGGCTCACTCATCTATCATCCGAACACCTAACCAGTCTGGTTTATAGTCACAGCCGGGAAGCACCCGCGTGTGCATGGATTGTCGGGAGAATTTGTGCGCTTGTGCATAAGATCCGGCTAGGTCCAAGCTATCCGACAATCGATACCGATCCATTTACCGTTCCATTTATAACTACCGAATGTATGTTTAACTGCGACTGTATGATAAGAATCAGTTGTACTAAATCCGGTCAGATCCGAATGTTATTTGGGTATGTACAAAAGAGGAAAATATTTAAAAAAATTGTGAACAGATTAAAAGAAAAATTCAGTCAATATTCCTGATTTGCTATGATTTCCGGTTTCCATCACTATAAACGGCAGGTGTACGCGACTATGGGGTTCACTCTGTCCGCTGTTTATCAAACAAATAGGTGTGTAATAAGAAAAATTCAAAACAAAACTTTGCAATGATTGTTATGAAACATTCGAGATACTTACAAATCGGCTACCGCTTGATTATGACTGTCTCATCGTTATTACAGGTAGGCATTCGTACGCCTCAAAAAGTTGCTATGTGGTCCGGAGTAGGTGTCGTGGAATGTGTCTAGTCAAATTACGAAAAACTTCTACACGAACAAGCGGCTCCAATAGTCTATGCTGAGTAAACCCTACTCACTGATTCGACGTGGTGGTGTTTCCCCTCCAAACGAAGAAGACAAAAAACCGAAATCTGTTGCTATAACGGGTGAACAACTGGCATTTAACCAAGAGTAGCTGGCGAAAAAACTGATAGCAGAGTAACCAAATTATCTAAGAATTCGCTCCCACAGCTTTCGTCTTTCAGATAATATGGTTCTAAACCGTGCACATCTTCCTGCTTCCAATTTTTCCCTCCAACTCACAATCACCCCCCTTCGAACATGTCCGATTTCATCGGGGTTTTCAGACAATCGTACCAACACCTGTGCCTCAGATCGAAATCCTGCCCCTATTCTCTTGAGTCCTATCTAGAATAGCGTCCGAGTTTCCACGAATCTTCCTCTACCACTTGAAACGCTTCTTTGCCCTTGATGTCTATTTAAACTAGGCATATTTAACGTGCATACTCTGACGTATATAGGACAACAGGCATGTTTAGCTCGTACCCTCGATACCTTGACCATTTATGTTGTTCCAAAGACACCCGCACTCAAGACTGCAGCTGCACCATCTAGTTGACTTTTTCATCAAATCCATCCGCGATTTACAAGAAAGGTGATAGGTCCTCCTGTTAAAACCACAGAGGAATTAGTTTAAGCAACATTGCCGCTCGTGAAGAGTGCACACGTGATAACCAGGTTGGTTTCAGACCTGGTCGAGGTTGTATCGACCACATCTTTACTTTTCGTCAAATCCTAGAACACAGACACTCTTTTTGCAGACCCGACATTTCCATCTTCTTCGACCTCAGAGCGGCTTTCGACTCAGTCAACCGCTCTAAACTCTGGCGCTGCCTTCCCTTGAAGGGTGTACCAGAGAAGTTTATTTCAATATTACAATCCCTCTACAATAATAGCGGAAGCCGAGTCCGAGCTTACGACACTTTTCACCCGATTTCACTATAGAAAGTGGTGTTCGACGGGGTTGCCCTCTCTCTCTCCATTTCTATTTAACTTTGTTATAGATTTAATTCTTGAAACAGCCCTATCCTCGTGCGCGGACAGCGGCATCGATTTATTCGCACGAGGCAGACAATCTGATCTAGAGTATACAGACGACATTGTGCTACTAAGTGAAGATGCAAGTAAGTTGAAAGCTTTTCTGGATAGTTTGAGTGCCAGTGTAGCGATGTACGGTATACGCTTTACGCCTTCAAAGTGTAAAATGCTATTCTAAGATTGGGTTGGCCTAGCCCCCAGCCTAATCCTGACCGGGGAAGTTGTAGAAAAAGTAGACAAGTTTTGCTATCTGGGCAGCTACATCTCACCTGGCGGACGCATCACAGATGAAGGGTCGGAGAGTATACAAAAAGCTCGGCTGGCATTTGCCAACTTGAGACATTTGTCGCGCCGTCGCGACACCCGGCTGTCTGTGAAGGGTCGAGTGTATGCTGCAGCAGTTCAGCCAGTCCTGCTATCCGTTGCAGAGACATGGCCTCTACGGGAACAGGATAAAAGTAGATTACCGGTGTTTGAACACCGCTGTCTACGCAGCATTGCACAAGTCTGGTGGGGAAACCGGAGGTTAGGCGCAGAGTTTTAGGTAATCGCGGTCGTCCACCCCCATAGATTACGCTGGTTGGGACATGTGCTACGCATGTCACTAGATAGGTTGCCACGGCGAGCGATGTTTGCCGAGGCAGGTAGCGGTTGGAAAAAAATGAAGGGCGATCGAGCTGAGACTTGGCATGACCAGGAGACTGGGTCACCTATGTCCCGTTAGGCTCCCTGACTGGGGACCTCGGAATCATGGTCACCAATGGTTAGAGACATTGAGCGATATGGCTGTGTCGTCAATAGTGGCGCTCATGCATCCACTCATTATCCTTGTAACTTAAGTTTATGAAAATTTACTGCCTTTCGCTTGAATCTGCTCTCGATTCTAATTATGCTGCTGTTTTATCCAGATGGGCAAGCAAAAGATAGCAATCAAGTGTATGGTTAATGGTTGTAAGAACTGAATTGAACTGAACAATTTCTGATCCAGAACGTTACATATCTGAACGTTTTGAAATTACAATGGTATACACACATGTCTTAAAAGGACATTAGAACTAAAGGATTTCGGTGACTAATTGTGGCAGTGGCCATCAGAAGAGGTCACGTTGGACGCTCACATAACATCTAAACTCATTTGTTTATTTTGCATATTGCAGCCTATTTGTCGGTCAGTTCTCCATACACAAGAGAGGGCTTGGCAAGTACTGTCTAGTTTATGCCGATGATCAAAAGCCAATTCAGTCACCAAGGGACTATGGGCGAATTTGTGGTGACAACCTACCAAAAAGGAAAATCATTCAAGGTAACCTGAGAGCAGAGCTGCAGCTGAACAATGCACGCCCGCGCGGTTGCCGTTTAATTCTTCGGAAGCAGTATTCACACGGAATCCCGTCGGTGTATCATTTTCCACGAGTGACCAATATTTAGAATGCTCTCCCGGCGAACTTGCTGGAAGAGGTGTGAAGACACGTTCAAACGGCGTCTAGACGATTTCCTGGTGAAAGGGCCAATGGGTGTTTGCCAAGGCCACTGACCACGAAATGAACGTAACCTTCATTGACTTTAGCAAGGTTTTCGATAAGGTCTTTCAAAGACGGATGTCCGAGAAACTGAAGGCTCACTGTGTCGGAGACCCACTATTACCCTGGATCAAGGATTTCCTTGTTCGGCGAACATTTTCCACGAGAGTCACCTAGACTGAATAGCGTAGCTATTCAGTCACTAGTGGGGTACTGCAGGGTTCCGTTTCATATCCAGCAGTTACTCCTTTACGTGAATGATTTGCTCTCCCGGTTACAGTTGCACTACGCGGACGAGGTGAAACTGTGGAGAGCCATGGGAACGCCGGAGGACCACCATGCCCTCCAAGAGGACTTGAATAGACTACTCGAATGGGCTAATGTGTGGGAACTCCCGACCAATCCGGCGAAACATGCACACATATCACCGGGTCGCGAGCAAGCTTCGTGCCAACGCAACAACAAGAACAACATGAATAATGTCTCACTGCGCTCAACGGCTATTGACTGGGATCTGGGGGTCATTATCTTCTCATTCATGAAGACGCCGATGAACACGACGCAGGCATGTCCCACGACAAGGAGCATGATTGGTGCAATGTTTGATAGTCTGTCGATCATGAACTTCAAGAAGCTGTTTACCTTCCAGGTTAGACGGTGACTTAAAATATTACGAAACAGCTGTTTACCCCGAAATGGCTAACTTGGAACGGGTACAGCACTACGCCAGGCAACTAGTCGTGGGACTTTGTTGGATCAGTTATTAAAGTTGACTCCAAGCTCTAGGACTTTTCCTGGGTAGCCACACGAAACTCTGTGGGGACCTGAAACACCTGTGGAAGATCCTTCGCCATGATTTGGGATCAGAGCTAAGTGCTGTGTTTTTACTAAGAGAGTGCAACCAGAGGTGTGGTCACAGGCTCACCCAATGGACGCTGGAGTCTACGGGACTTCCTTTCGTTTGTCGCCTTTCCCGGAAGGCGACTACTCTCTGAAATTAAATCCCATCGGTGATGTAGGAGCAGAACGAGACGCGATTCGAACGTCTCGACGAGCACTTGGTGGGACGGTGGCAAATAGCGGACACGAGCGGGTTACTATCGGCACCGGCGGTGGGGGCTCATAAGGGGCACGGCCTCTCGGCATTCTATACACGATGATGGGCGGCAGGCTGCTCGATAGCTTACCTGGATCCGGTCGAGAGAAGGCCTACACGGGAGGAATCATCAATGTCTTTCTATTACGGAAAGTGAAGCACATACGTAACAAAAGAAAGGAAAATGTAATAAACCATAATTACCTGTATACCAAATTGCCCATAAACCAGTTTGTTTCGCACGTTCTCTGGGCCTCTGTAGTCAATAAGGTGTCTTGCGTCCTTCAGTGGTTTCGTTACTCCAGTGACCGGTGTTCGCTGCAAAGGATGCAGTTTTCGACGATCCGGAGGGAACTCTACAGGGTCCAATCTCCCAATTACTCGCCAAGGAACATCCGGATAGTATTCCGAATATTGAGAGAATTTTCTGGTTGCTCCAAAATCACTCGACTTAACGTGACAGAATATACGAAACTTGTAAGATAAACATAAAATTGTGCGAGAAAATGAATTCATGATCCAAACGTTGGTGTAGCGCAGTCTCAATGAAATCCAGGTTCAG
>UZAN01048032.1:0-25011 GCA_900618425.1 Echinostoma caproni | reverse complement strand
CAGAAAACGGAAATAAACCGATAATTGAGTTAACTGTTTTGTTGTGCACGAAACAACAGGCGCTCAAAATTTGTGACCCGATTGATCGCTTAGTTTGACGTTTCTCGTGAACAGAAGACGTTTGAAAAATGAAAAAATGCAGGTGACAGACTTCGAAAACGAACACGGTCATGTGAAGAGGGGAATTGAAGATTTACGGGATTGATGTTCTCCAAACTGCTTTTGACCAAAAAGCAAGCCCCACTTGTCAGAGAATAAATTTATTTTGCGAGGCTTGTCATAGGTTTTGTTAAATATCCTTTATGCATGATGGAAAATAACAGCTGTATATTTCAAATTTTTAAACAGTTCCATGGATTTTTCTCATTGTGAGCTGTATATTTCTCAGAGACAAAGTTGACACTCGCTGTAGTTTGATTTACGAGCTTTCAAATTTTCCCAAAGTGGTTCGAATAAATGAGGTATTGAAAGACAACGTGAGAGCGCTATCGCTGTGGGCGAAATGAATATACCGGAATATATCTTATTCCTATAGGTGCCGAAAAAGGATTATCCATTGGACATCAAATGTTTAAATTGTTACACGTAAGAAATCATCACGGAATTGCCATAAGCCGGCGACTGGGTGACTTCAAGAAAGTTGCTGTTTGACTACTCGATAAAATATTACCTGAAACGTTATTGGTCATTATTACAAGGTCATACAAAACGGATGAAGGCTTCATTGGTGACAAGAGACTGTTTCGCTTTTAATATTTAGAGCAACTTCTAGTTTAGAGTTAGTGATTGGGCGACACGTTTTTGCGGTGTAGAATATCTAAACCTGTCTATCAACTTAAGGCAGATATGCCAGGTTTCTTCGAGCGTGGTTATCAGTGCTCAATTACTTGAACCTTGTCTTGTCTGTGCAGGTCTTGTGAAAAGAAACATCAAGTATCTTGAAATGCGGATGTTCTATTCAAAGTTGGCAAATTCCTCTTGATTGATCTAACGCGATCTGGTGTGCAGCGTTCTCCGAAGATATACCCCATTCGTCTTTTTCTGTTACGTGCACATTGATGGATTTGTAGAAGTATACTGTTTGGCCTTATCTGCGGCGGAAATATTAAAAAGAAGCAAATAAATATGACTGAAAATGTCCAAAAATCGTCATGTGGTTGCTTAGATGAACCTTTTCTGAGCCCAAGGATATCAAAGAACATAGTAACTTAATTAAGTTGAATAGTTAGTTTGTCGATACACTCCTATCATCATTTGGTCATGGTGTGGTAAAAATATGAAGAGCAATAAATGAAGCAGTTCGGTTTCTTAAGATTTAACATCACAATCATTGAATATGTTGATCACGATGATTGACAAAGCATTGAAGTTAGAGTCAAATGATTACAAATGTACCATAAAAACAATAAAAATTATCCCACATTCCATTTAACGAAATGGATTAGAGGAAATATTTTGCAACGGATGAAGTAGGAAGACATGTTTTCGAAAATCCCGAACAATGAACTCATTCTAGTCACATTAACAGACCCGGTATCCAGCACGAAAGGTCACCGTATCCACCTGGGTTGCTTCTGTCTTCATCATCATTTTACTGAGACCACCTATGAATATCACGGAGTAGACCAAGCGGTGAGGATGTTGTAAACATTCTGGGAATGGAATAATTGTCGGTTTTCCGTGTCTTCACTTCCCGATAATTGCTGCTCAGAAATTCCGAAATGATCATAACAGAGGCACTTTACTGGTGAAATCAAGAAACCGTTGAAATAAAATTGGTTTCTAAGGCAACGCCAGACTTCACAGTGTTTCTTGACTTGATTTAACTTTAATTAACTAGTTGATGAACTCAATGAGATGGATCGCGTCACCCTGTATTCCTATATTCACACAATGCACTCAAAAAGTTGTTGCTCAACCATCGTGGGATATACAAAATTTTAAGAAAAACTTACTATCAGTCTATGAAAAGCAGTTATAGGGATTATATGATTATATGTATCCCGCCTATTCATCTGAACTGTTATTGTGATTAGCCAAGGTGAATGATAAACTGTAATTTATGCCAAAGCTAAAAAGTATTGTGATATTGCTATCGTATTTTCATTATTATGGGAGCATTTAAACGTGCCGTTGAAACCTTTCATGCGTTATTGTTTCACAAAACCTATTGGAGCCTATATAAAGGAGCGCACATGGATTATCCAATTTTCTTCCTAAGGTATTCAACCATTTACGCACCGCGGTAAGGGTTGTGAGTCAACTTGCCAGTTTGTGTGCAATTAGTCGAGTACGTTCAATGAGAAACACCAATCTCGGAAGCAGTGGTCAACTTGTTAAGATCAACATAATGGCATGCTGGTTGTCTTAAGTTTGAATCCTTTCACTGCCACTCATCATCCCGAGTTCTGTATTTTCGCAGGCAGCCTTTGTATGGTCACTACTTCTTTCCTGAAAGAAAAACCGCACATTTGTATAATTCATAAATAAAAAAGAGAGGCAAGCACATGTGACATGTTATTATATTGTGCTCAAATCTAACTAAAATGTTAATCATCTTGATAAACTTTAATTGGGCGCAACCGCCACTTCATGGATTAACATTGGTTAAACACTGGCTGGCTGGCTGGCTGGTGGTTGAGAAGTTCAAAAAGAAATAGAATGTGAATAATCAACAATCTGATGTTTCGTTTATTGCACAACTGTACAGAGCAATATATTTTCAGTTTATATTTTTGATAAAATATTCGTAACTGACAGTCGTTGTTTGAGATACTCGACTTCGATTTAGCGAAAACTAGTACTTTATTTTCGTTTAGTCTGATATGCCTATTTGATTTGGTATTGCAAAGCGAGGAGGTTATGGTCGAATCGGTGGAAATAACATCTCCGTTAGGACACAGGGACCATGCAGTTCTGCTTTTCAATTACATTTACCACTCCTCAATATAGGTATGCCTGAAAACCAACACACGTACCGTTATCGACTACCGAGAATTGCTAACTCATGCTGCTTCTCAACAGTGGACACAAACAAAAAAGGTGCTAGATCCACTGGAGTCCTGGAAAAGTTCTTGACACTCTAAGAGAACTCATAAAGGCCGCCAAAAAAACCAAGCATATCGGTGAGTTGCCTACATAATTATCATCTATCCGCAGCCGAACCGAACAGTGGGTGTCACTGAGGAAATTCTCCTGAAGAGAGTTAAAAATAGTCCGACCACCGACACTTGGGATAATTATATCATTTTGAGAAACCTTTGTAAAAAATTAGTGCGAAAAAATAAACGGAGGTTTCAGAAAATCCTACCACATAAATTTATTTCTAATCCAAAGCTCCTACACAATAATATCAATGCCACCAGAAAAGTGGAATACGAAATACCGGCACTAAGGTATGTGGACGCGTTTCCATTACTACTTTTGGGGCACTCAAATTCTTAAAAGCCAAGTTCTTTGAAGTGTTTGCTGCATGTGATAAAGTAGGATTACAGCTTCCATACCCTCTATCAAACGTCCCATATCCTCAATTGACTACACTCAACTTCAAATCTGAAACGCCAAAAGCCAAATTATTGGTAGTGCATAGGAATTCATCTTCAGGGGTGGACATCCACCCACACCCTGATATCCATGGTAAATCACATATCTGAAATAATTGGTCCTTTATACCAAAAAGTATTCGACAAGACGAAGAGCCCTCAGTCCTAAAAACGGTATCATTTCACCTATTCACAAAGGTGTCTGCAGAAGTGATCCTGCCAACTACCGTCCAGTTACCCTTCTTCTCGTTCTTTCAAAGTAATGGAATTGATTGTTGCTGATTCTCAGATAAAGTATCATATTCTTCCGCCGGCCCAGCACCGGTTTCGAAGAAAATGCTTGTACACCACAAACCTGCTACTTGCACGAGACGAGCGGACAGGATCAGCTGACGCGGAGGAGGCAGTAGACATAGTATGCTTAGGCTTCTCCAAAGCTTTGGACCGGGGTAACCACCGGATACTGCTTATAAAGCTCTACAAATACGATGTTCGAGGACTGCTGTTTGACTGGATTGAGGGACTTGTTCGACGACGTACCGTATCTGTTCGAGTTATTGGTTATCTATCGGCACCTATTGAAGCCTTCCGTGGAGTTCCACAAGGATCCGTACTTGGTCCGTAGCTTTGCCTATCATTCATAAAAGACTAATCAACTGTCTTTGAAGAGATTGCATTATCATTCGCTGAAGATGCTAAAGCATGGAGGTCGGTGCAATATCCTGAAGATCATGAAGCCCTGCAGGAAACTCTCAACGCAGCTTACCGATGGTCTATCAATAATGTTATCAAATTCGAAGTTGGGTAATGCACGGTATTATCGTTGCATCACAGGAATCACTTTCCATTCTTATTTGAAACTCAGCCATTACTGCGTTCTCCAGACAGAATGGATCTGGGAGTTATTGTTTGTGAGGATCTAGACTGTTCCACACATTNCCACACATTGCGCAAGGGCGTCATCAAAGGCTATAAAACACGTCCGATTGCTCAAACGTGTTTCTATCATTCGAAGCAGAACTATTGCCCGATTTGCTATCACCGTACATTGGGGCACACTGAGTATGGTATACAAGCTTGAAATCCATGGCTAATTCACCATCAAAAGGCAATCGAACGTCGTAAGAGAACAACAATTAAGTTGGATAAAGAATTACAATCTAAAACCTACGATGAAAGGCTGAATATTCTCGGACTCTATTCGTTTAAATGTCCTTGAATACGGGGAGACCTGATTCTCATATATCAAATAACACACCAGCCTAACCACCCGTATAGTACTCTACAAACATTATCCGGCAGTGGTCACCTTAGAGGACATCAGTTTAAACTTTTGCTCCAAAAGAATTGGCTGGTATGCAGTCGTCATTTTTTCAACCCAAGTTTGTAATACCTGTAATTCTCTTCCACTTCAAGTTGTTTGCGCTCCAATCATTGCTTCACTCATGTCATGGCTCGATAAAGCATCGAAACACCTAAATTTTAGCGCCCATGAGTGGATGTCATAATTTGCGATTTAATTGCAATACCAACCGAATACAGCGTGCACAAATCCTACGACATTCAGTAAACATCAGCTTTATAATTTGCCCATGAAGGAAATTTGAATTTACAGTTGACTGCCACATTTTTTCGTCTTGACAAGGACAAAACGTGAAAATCAGTTGGCGTCTTGCAAACCTCATTGTGATCAACTTCAATGAGCACCAAGGGATAAGCCCCTGTTGTTTCGTGCACAACAAAACAGTTAACTCAATTATCGGTTTATTTCCGTTTTCTGGCTAAGGCAAATTTCTAACCCCAGATGCCAACCTACGCTTACCGTCCCTGAGAGCGTTTTCTGACTGATATGCAGATGTTCCCTTGTGACGCATTGTGTAAGAGTCTATTTGGATCTGTTAAAGCCTTCGGTGATCTCATATACGTTGACATCGATCATTAAAAAATAGTTGATTTCGGATTTCTGGTTACCATATAGTCTATTCCAACAAACCACAGAAGACAACAGTGTGTGTTGGCCTTCATGGAAACTATTGATCCCAACAAGGTTCTTGAGATCGACTGTAACATTTACCCACCATCAGTAGCATGTTACATGATCGTAGCTTATACCAGCCTATCCATCGCCAACTCATCACGATCGCGCGTGCCGGAGTTGTGAAAAAATTAATCTACCCACCCCATTTTTGAACCGAGTCAGAGGTGTTGAGTCCATGGGGCACCGCCCCATTCGCGGTGAATTATTTTTCCATATAAATTCCCCTTGAAAATGAAGAAAATATAATGAAATTTCGCATTTCAGTTTTTCATTTCGTAGTCGTTCAGTTTGTCACAACTGGAGATGAGCTGGCAGAAACGAAAACCGCTGACAATTAGACGGCTTAGCTTTTGTCTGAATGGTAGCTAAGAATCATATATCTGTTTGACGTGATGCAAGAGAAACAACGTTTTAAAAAACCGAAAAGCACTTTTAGGTTGTATTATTTCGTTCGATACCCGCATTTCATCCGCTTATTATTTAATTAAACAATCGAAATATGGTATGCTTTGTTGTATAACCCAAATATGATATTGCAAGTAGCGTCTGCTCAATGCGTGGTCTCATTCAAATTTATCATGATTATGTAACATGTTGAACAAATACAGAACGTTCGAAGATTTAGCAATCCTCAAACACAGTGAAGCAAATAATGTTTGCGAATTGGTCTTGTTCACCTTTGTCGAAGATGAATCGTTAGTCTAAACCGTGTGAATTTACTCGCTACACTGACCAAAGCAGACACGGTGATGACAAGTTATCTACCTCGAAATGTCGACTTGTTTTTTTCTTATGCTCGGACAAAGACGCTTTATTGAAATGAAATACTTTATTGTGAAAGATCCGGTGACACCTCTCTCTTTCCTGATCAATGTAACTTTTTCAGCATCATTTTTTTTCAAACTAACCTGTCGGCTTTCTTCTTCCTCAATAGTGCGCACATGAGAAAGCGTTTAAGGTGCAATGTAGCGAAATGTACCACAACTCTTGCTTCTGAGAATTACCGACTGGGTGAATTCAGTTTTGGGTCAAAAGTATTGCAGTCAGTAATCGGAAGTCTGAATCAATGTGCCCATGGGCACCTGCCGAAAATTTTTTGTCTGCATGAGTGTAAGTTCATTGTTGTATTCGGTATGAGGCCGCAAACATTTTCTTTTTCATTTTGTTGATCACTGGTCTCGATTTGCAATCCTTTTGGGATCGTATGTCAATACAACTCGCTGCCGTGAAATGTGGATCTTCAGCCTGCAAAACCGATTAGCTAGCCAAATAGGTTCCATCGAGTTATTGAAGGACAATGTGGCGCAAACAGTCATAGCTAATCCTGTGAGATTCAAAGAACAACATCTAATGAAACCTCGTCAACGTTCCAATCTGTTGGGTAACGATTAAGAGTTTCCTTAGGTATATGATGTTTGATCCATGATCCTAACCTTCATTCCTTTTCCGGAAAGTAAACAACATCCACGTTTACTGTTTTTCCACTTTAAAGATTTGTTTGCAAACGTTTCATCATCGGTCGAAGTATCGCATTCAGACCGTTGTAGGTTCAGAATTACTGAAGTTGTCTCATAGGCTGGTGATGAATTATTGGCAAACAAATTGCCAAGCTCGGCGAACAGGCGGAATTGATATTCTTCAATTGCGATAAGAATACGAATGATGGCCGACAAAGAGCAATCAGCTGATCATTCATCCTCGTTGGGACTCTCTAGCTGTGCGTACATTTCGTATCCCTGTCAGGATTCGAACGGTGAACCTTCAGATTGGGAATCAACACCATTAACCCTGAACTATGATATCATCTGTGCCAGATGCTTGTAAGGAAACGGTGGTCTAATCTAAATATACACCGTCCTAATTGATCGGACCATTCACATTAGATGATGACCGTCGACCGTGTTGCTGGGATGTAAGGGTGTTGATTTCCAACCATAAGGTTTGCGGTTCCAGTGCTGTTGTTGACACACAAGTACGCATTACTGACGAGTTCCAAGCAAGATGAAATAGCTATCCAATGCTCTTTTTCATTCATCACAAAGGTTTCCATCGCATTTAAATACATTCACCTCGTATGGAATTACCGGTCTTCCAAGCAATGAAACTCACACCCAGAGTTATCAACACTGCATGGTGCTTGTGAAAAACCGAATGGGCTAATCAAAACATTCACCGTTGAAATTAAATTCAGTTCGCCTGGGATTCGAGAACCGATATTCAATACTTTGTCAACGGCAAACAACATGTCTATCTAATGCCGTCGAAAGCAATGAACCGCATTTTGTATCCATTTAAGGTGACTATGAGGCGTCTCTTTATTCGACGTTTTTGGATTCCACAAACCTAAATCGTGGCATATAATACAATAGAAGACTAACTTTGCTGTCCGCTTCAATTGAATATGTCTCCTTTAGGATTCAGTCAACCTCACTTATACGTCGAAAACTCCGATAGCTTTATCATTTCAGTATATCCGCGTTTGTTTGTACACACAGAGACTATTTTCAGTATCCCTCCCCGAGTGGACAACAAATGTGACAATGTGTCTGCGTGATTCCTTTGACCTATTCTAATCCATATGGTTATAGCTTTCTAAAGGATTGATTTTCACCCGAACTTCGCCTGTGAAGCGCTTCAAGTAAACTAGATTTTCCTTTGTTTTGAAAACTGGATCTTCATTTCCTAAGCAATCTTCATACTCCACATCACTCTGAACACGTTATCAACGGGTTTTGTGAGCTCATACCCTCTCCGAGCTCCTTCCAGTGTAAATCTTCTTTTTTACGGTAACTTTTATTTGATTTATCATTATCTTGAATCTACATTTCCCCTTGTTTTATTTTTTGTTTTCGAGATTCGAGTACCGTCCTGAAGAGATATTGAACATCTTTACTTTGTTCACAGTGCGATTTAATTATTTATTCCTATCAGGGCTACTGCATCTTCATTTGCTCATTGTTAGCGCCGCTCACTTCTCTCCTCAAACTTGACGTTTCAAATCGTGAAATTTATTGGTTTTAGCTGACTTTTACTGGTTCCTCATTGTCGATGCTTACATTGGCATTCTTCATCATGGGGTTAACAGTTCCGGTTGTTCAGCTTTCTTTGTTCAACATAATTTGCATTCTTACTCCAACCCAAACCACTATACCTTTATGTTTGAAATTCACGAACAGGACTGATGAGCACACCTCGAAATATCCACAGGCTGCAAGGCGGAAACGCTTGTCACTGTTAATAGTTTATCAGGGTTAAGTTTCTTTCTGTCTTTGTTTTCGTACACTCAAAAGGAACACGCATTCACCTTTGCTCAATTATCGAATTAAAGTCCCCCATTTGGTCTTAAATTCATCCCCATATTCGCGTATAGAAGTTTCGCCTAACCACCATGTTGTCTGATTCAATTCCGCTGTTGTTCAAATATCTTGTGCCACTCACACATTCTATCTGCTGAACATTTACACATAAAGGTTACTAAAGTCTTTACTTGAGTTCCCAGCATTTTGCGGGCCTGCTGACTTGGGCGTCTTCGGCAACTTCTTGGTCTCCTTCCCTCCATCTGTCCACACCACCCGTGGATTTTGGAGGCTATTCTTCAGGTTGTTCTCTTGATATATTTTCACAATATCGCATGCAAATTCGATGCTCCCATATATGTCTGTGGTTACATGGATAAGCTCAATAATGTAGGAATCAAGAGTATATTGTACATATTTTCCATGAGAAGGGGAATAGAAGGAAACTCTGAAAAGTAAAATCTTCTATAATAAACTGAAGTAAGCAGCTCATCGCCGCAGCAGAACGGTTTCAGGATAAAAAATAAATTATGGACGATCTAGTGAGAGCATCAATTTGTAATCTCTGTTTTGTGTAACAAAAAGTTTCTGTAGTTTTGTTACTCGAACATTGCTGGTAGCAGATATGGTTACGAAGAGCAGTATACATTGATTTAGACCTCACCTTAACTTACCATCCGAACTCATCAAATGTACTCACCTCGGCAAAAGAATATTGCGGAAATGTTTACCGGTCTTTCAATTTTCCCATCATTGGATACTGCCTCTGGGCATAGCCAGATGAATTCCTTAAATGAGAAGAAGAACAGATGATGGCAGCTGAGATTTATTGATTCGCAATTGGGATACCAGGAGATATCATTGTGATTGTCATAGAATACATACTTGTACCTGTATACGCACATATACTGAGAGCACTGTGCGGATCTGTTCACCATGTCGTGTTTCATGGGCAAAGCCAATGCATCAATCCAGTTGTTTGTGAAGGCGTGATTGTGCTACTTCGTGTATATAGACAAAGTAAAACGATCTGATGAGCAGTTCAAGGACTAAACGGTAATTTTGTTTGTATTCTCTAGATGAGACCTCGGAATGGATATCCAGTGATATAGGTGGATTCACCCTGTTGCCAATATGCAACCGCCAAGAAAATATGGTTACAGTGCTACATGGTTTTGCGGTTGCATTCTCTCCATTCACTTCAGGACGAAAATAATTGTGAAACAGAATGAAAATCCGCTTTCATCCATTTGAATATAATAAAATATATAATAATAATATATAATATATAATAAAATGTTCACGTTATGTCTAGAGCCGATTGGGCCCAGTCAAACTGCGCAATATCGTTCAGTTGTGTGAAGTGAGACCATCACAAAAATGCATTGCTACTACCAATAACGGAATAAGTAATAATTGGCACGCATCCCGAACTTACTCTTCCCCAATCGGAATATCCTTGACAGCTACGATCTTTGCAACACTGTTTCTTGCAATCCTTGAGCGACGCGGTGAATATCCATTCTTCCGTCAAATCAATACGCATACAAACTGAGAATTTATCGAGCACACAAAAATTAAAAATATCTTCACAATTCTCGCACATTTCACTGCACAACGCTCTCGAGTATGCGCAGATGATCAACAATAAGCGCGCAATCAACTTGATGTGCATAGTGCTCTAGCAAAATGAACCAGTCTCCTGTGTGCATAGCCAACACTATTTGACCGATGGTTATACAATGGGTCCCTTCGGATTGGCTAAGCCCACGGGCAAGTGTACGTTTGTTCAGACATGCATACGCATGCCTACTTGATTGGTTCCCATGAATACCTCACGCCCCCAAATATGTTATGCAGTACAATATTTGAATTGTACTGTTATGCAATCGTGTATTGAGTTTTGGGAATGAGTACAGCTCAAGGACGCATTGAGAGAGAGGGGGAAACAAATAGGATTCATTTGCTTGAATTCTCAACTGGAATGGTCGTGATGCATTACCCAGTCTGAGATGCAGGAATCAGATTTGACTGAAAACCCGAAAAGCAGATTGGTGTGGTGCATTGATAACTGGTGTGTGTGTGTAAGATATGTAGATGTGGATAACTCATGTACTTGATGTGTAGAGAAGATTGAAATGAAGGAGTTTTCTCCTGCTTGTTGTTGTTGATTCGGAATAGGAAGTGATGAACTGAATTCACAAAACTGGCAGTGCCCGTGAGAGTAATTTTGTCAAAGAACCAAAACACCATGAGTAATTAGATGGATTGTCAGTAATAATATTGTTACCTAGCGCATGAGAACAATGCTAGGACTTATGTTCACTTGGTATAGGTCATGAAGGAGTATGGCGAACATTTTGTTTGTCCCAGGTTATCGTGAGGCATTGGCAATAAATTCAAAGTGAATTATATTTATCAATTTAGTACCAGTGACATATCAAATATAAGAATGTGTTCGATAAAATTTCATCAGGCAATTTGAGAAACGATTTCTTTGAAATGAGAAGAAAAATATAGAAAGAAGCGTTTCCGATGTGCTAGCTCCGACTACATTTTGTTGGTGCTGAAATGCCTCATTAGCAGTGTTGAATGTGATTTCCAGCAAGCGAGTAGAGTTGACATCACACCGATTATCAATCGTCAGCTGTCGTCAGCTGTTACGTCACCCATTTGCTCTGACTTCTTGTCCAATCACCCACCTGCTATGATCACATCACTGTCACACGCGCCAAGTGTTTCGTTCCAAGCAATTTATCCCATGGTTCGCTTGTAAAATAACTTGAAGGGGGAATTTCAGTGAAATCGAAAAGTAGTCAAAGAATGTTTAAGGCAAATTAATCACCAGGAAAATCATGTGATTCTCTCCCTAAAGGTAGAAAACAGCCTCATTAAACCAAATTATCTCTCAGGTTAACAACTTTTGTGTTGACGCTAAATGAACAGATCTTATTCACACATTATCCGTCCCCACTCCCCATGGATTATTCAACCTAGAGCCTTGCGAATAAGTTTAATTGTTAATGGGAGAAAGATTACTGTGGTTCATTCTATCGGTTTACTTGTTATTTTGTATGGATAAACTGTGATAAAGTGAGCACAGTTCGGCAACCCACATATATTTTAGCCCGACCACGAAAAAAGACTCGTTTACGAACTTTATTCTTGACACGATTCATGTGGTCGGACTGTGAGAGATTGTGTGAAAGAGTTTCCCAGAAGTTGGTTTCCATCATGACACGCGAGATACTTTAACCGCAATAAATTTGATCTTTTGTATTTCACCCACTAGAATGGAGAAAGCAGTGACTTGTCAATTATATATATATAACATTTGTATGAGGACAGACTGTGTGCCAAGCAAACGATGGTACAATGAGTTTTATTAAACGGAAAAACGTTCCATGATTGGCTTGTGGGCTGAACATTGCCAGGTTTACTGGGCCAAGGCAGGTGAACTTTCTTGAGGAATTCTCAACCGGAGCCTTCAGCTAGTCAAAGCCTGACCCGCAAGGCAGCGCGGTGGTGTAACACAAGCAGTCCATTGGGAGTCAATCTCCAGTACATCGCATCATACGCCCTTTGGACGGGGTCAAACGTTCAAGGTGCCCAATACACCTCAATGCCCAATTGAGCTGGTGATCACTGCCACAACCGGGAAGGTATGGGTATGGTTCGTACGCCTCATCATGGTTGGTTTGGAATCAGGGTTCTGGACCAACTCCTTTAGGTGAAGTACCAGTGGTTCACCAACTCGGTTATAGCCCCGAGTGTCAGAATTTCGTCCTCCCACTTTGGTGGGAAAACACCTCCACCACGAGAAGGCAATTCGTAGGGATTCCTCAGCAGAGGCTATTCGAGACGCTTGGTGTTATGGAAGCATTTCACTTAATGCAAGTGAAGTGTGACCAGCCGAAACCCTAGATATCCACCACGACCATATTGTGAGTTTCGGAGGTCCTACTTGTCAATTGAATTTTATTGTTTTATAAATTACTTGTGTTTGCAACTGTGCCTGCATTTCAGTTAACAAAATGTGTTCAAAGTTACAATGAGATTAGAAAAAGAAACTAAAAATTATATGAGAAAATGATTAAACTTAAACAGGATTTCGTCTTTGATGGTTTAAATTTAGTTCTTCTCGGATCATCACCTCTTCATTGAGGATACGAGCCAGGTAGGGAATCGTTGAGTTGCGATGACTGTTCATGCGGGAGGGTATGCAGCAAAAATTGGATCGGGTGTAGCGTGGGAACGGCAAGCAGATAAATCGGGATTGAGCGTATGAGTGGGGTCATTGAGTATCTTATGAAGTAATACGAAATTCACACCATTTTGTGATCAGAGTGTTTGACGGAATAATAAGGGGAACATGGCTGCTAGTGATGAAATCCCTGCAAATATTCCAAGGAACCTAATGGGTGAACGATAAAGTATGACATGAAAAATGCATCGATAAACAAAGGAACATATAGTTTCATGCCACACTCTAAATTATCGTAGCTTGCGTATCTGGAATGATAATGGACGCAGTCTACCGATACAGGCTAGCACATGAGAGGATGCGTGCCCTTGGATTGGCTGCGCTAGACTCTCGTGCTTGTTCGTCACGTTCGAATTTATCATTTGCCTCATCCATATATCGATGCTAATCATGTCCAGGATCTAAAAATATTCTCGTCAGGACATGATACGACTAAAAGCTGTGAATTCTGTGCTATCCAATAATTATTTGCTTGATGAGAGTCATAAAAGTCCTTGGATCAAAAAACGCAGACGGGCCGGACGGCGGACTGCACTTACTTGCACCCCTTCTGCCAAGATGACTGTGCCATCATTGGTCAGTACTAACGTTCGTTCGCTATTCGTGAAGATCTCGGATTTAAGCTCTATGCTGAACACACGCAATAATTTTAACACATGTGTTGTTTGTATATAAGAAACATGGTTGAATCAAAACATTGAGGACGTGCTCGTGCGAATAGAAGGGGTTGATTGCTACCGGCAGGATATACAGCAAAGTAAGAACAAAATACCGTAGGCGGTGTGGCTACTTACATCAATGTTTCCTGGTGTGGCAAGTCAGAAGTTATATATAACTATTCTGAAAAACGTATTGACTGTTCGTTGTCACCATGAATTTTCTCATCACAAAAGTACAATCATCACAAGTGTTTATATATCTCCATCATGTACTCCGACCGAAATATCTACTTTCTTTGATTCCCACAATTTGTTTCTAGTTCCCTTATTAGATGAAAATCTACACTTACTTGTTGGTAATTTCCATCATGCAGGCATATCTCCCCTGCTTACGCTTGGTCTGTTTAACCTTTCTCATTCTCCTACCAGAGGTAGTTCTGTGCTGGACAGAGTTATCACAAACCATTTCATCTCATTCTCTCCCAAACTGATGGCCCCGTTCTCTATCAGTGACCATAGTATTCTTCTGATTGGATCAAAGGCATAATCTCGCATTGCTTATCAAGCATTCACACGCTCTACTCAGATAAGATTTCCTCTAAGTGACTTTTCATCCAAGCGTATATCTCTCTTCTCAACCGTTCTATTGTGATAGTTCAGTATTGGTTTGGTTCTTGTCCTTCACCTTTTTGATGTGTTAATCTGTTCACTGAAATGAATAAATTGATCTTCAATTTGTGTTGTCCAATGAAAACCCTATTTGTCTGTCACGATAGAGTTACATCACTCTTTTTGAAATCACTGAGAAGGTACAAAGAAATGGCCTACAATTCTCGTCATCCATCAATTGTAAAGCACCATTCTGATTTAGTCAGTTCTGAGATAATGTACCTAAATGCAATCAATCTTCGCCGCCGAAATTCTACGAAGAAAGAACTCCATGCTCTATGGCAAGGTTTTCTCCTTTTCTGTTGGCAGAAAAGAATACATTCTAATACTTCCGTGGATTTAAACAGCTTTAACGCCGCTTTCATCTACCCGTCAAATGAGAGCCCGATTCCCTCATTCCTGTGCAATGAATCCAGTTCAGTGCCTTTTTCCAGTGATTTATTCTTTGAGCTTCTTCGATCCTGCAAAGCATCATCAGCTACAGGCACTGATGGTTTTCCTCCGACCCTTCTGAAATTTACAGCAGCTTCCCTAACCAATATGATGACATCCGTCGTCAATGAATCTCTATCTTGCCGGTCGATTCCTGATTGTTGGCGTATAGTGACCATTATACCAATTCATCACTACTAATCACCAACTGTTCTTGCAGAACGATTTCGTTCTATCACGCTGACCTCAGCGGCTCTAAAGTTAACTGAAACAGCCACCCTGAGTCGGTTGCAGTCAGACATCACAATTGCTCACGATCCCCTTCAGGTTGCATATAAACCAAACAGATCTACATTGGACGCCGTATCCACTCTACTACATTTTATCGGCAAGTCACTGAACCATTCGGCCAAGTCTCTCCGTCGTGTTTTTTCTTGATTATTCGTCTACGTTTAATTCTATTTCCCGATCATCACTTCTTTTCGAACTGGAATCTGTTGGCGCTCGAAAACAACTGCTCTCATGGCTTGCTGACTATTTCACAGAGAGGGTCCAGTGCACTAAATTAGGAAGGAGGACATCAAAACCTCTTGTTAATGATTCTGGTGTTCTTCAATATGTTTGCATTCTTTCCCGCTCTTCATTTCCAACGGACTCTGTTACCCTTAACGGTACACTTGTATCCAGTCAAGTACCTATGTGTTACCATCAACAGCAATCTTCGTTGATCTACACATATTTACAAGTGTATTGGAAAACTGAGACGCCTATCCTTTCAGTTACGCATACTCAAGCCATTCCGAACCCCACAGTCAGTCCTGTCATCTTTGGTTCATCAAAGCGTTTTACCCATTCTACTCTATTGCTCCCCTGTAGTGTTGTCCGGACTTTTAAAACAAGTCTTCAGAACCATTCGCCGTGGTTCGGCGACCATCAGCCGTGCATCATTAATTTCGATCGATTCATTAATCACGGAATTTATTGATGGTCACATCAACTATTGTTTGAAGAATCACGAAGGCCCCCGTCATCCACTACACCCCGAATCTATCGTCTTGTCGTTCCCATCCGTCCACATGCTCCGCACTTTGATATCTGCCCTCTCGCATTAACATTCATAAAGATTTCCCTGTACCCGACCTAGCCCAACGACATACTAAAAAGGAACAGGTCTCAAATAAACTACATCAAAAGTTTTGTACATGAAACAGATACCCCCGACAATCTTCACCTTTCGTTTTTATTATTATTTTGTTATTATTACGTGCTGCGTGTCGAGCAGTGTACATTTTTACCTGAAATGTAAGCATATATGCTTACAAAAGTTGTACGAATGTAAATGCAAGACGACCGTGATTTCCTATCTATGGCGACTCCTTTGTATTTGGTGGTGTATGTTCTGGTGATGGGTACGGAGTTGATAATCGAGGGTTCCAAGGGATATTCGGATCGGGAAAGGCTAAAACCGCATTTGGAGCATTTAGGAGCATTCACATGAAGACTGGATTGGTTCGAGAACGATTGCACTTGTAACAAACTGTCAGGAAATTATTCCATGTCAGATTGGTTTGAAATGGCTTGACTTAAGACCGATTCGTCAGTATGTTTAAAGGTTGGTGGAATTTAGCGCAATTTACTGATGAACATTGAACATAAGTAAGGAGAAAGCACAGCATCTGAAAGAGTCCAGAATTATTCACTAACATTTTGAAATAGTGCCGTTAGCTTTCGTTCTTTGAATCCCTCTTGGGAATTAGCCTTTTACCCACGAGAATAAGTTGGTGGAGCAACCGAATGAATGTAACTTTCGCAGAAAAAAGATCGTGGAACGGAGTTAAAAGCGTAAGAATAATCAAGGAAAACACAACGAACGGATTTTTGAGAATCATCAAAAATTGGAAATAAGGTGGATCATTGAAGAGACAGCATCCAAGGTGCATCTGTTGGGCGTGTACGCAAACTGAATAGGGTCACTGGGCAAAGTAATACCAGACTGGAAGTGAGTGAGAATAGCCCTCTCCATCAGTTTACTTCCAAAGGAAGTGATGGCAAGTGATGGACGAAAGCGCTTAAAGAAAATGGTAAATGAAGATGATTTAGGAATGGATACAGTAGTGAACAGTCTCCAGGAACCCGGATTTGTTAATAATGGACGCAAACATCTCTGTGAGCGAACCAGCATCGCATTTGAGTAAAGACAAGGATATACCATCAGGGCCAACTGTACTCGTGATTTTTGTAGTTTTAAGAAGCTGATAGACCTCATCATGGGTGATCGGGCTTACGTTTGATAGGTAAACTGTGACTTATGGCGAAAGGAGCTTATTTGAGGGATAACTGAAAGCAGCATTACGACAGTACATGCCAATAGTTTCGTCGAATCAAATCAAATGAATTTATGGTCTCACAAATCCAGCAGCCAAATATCACACAAAAAGCAAGATACGTATGAATACTATAAGTTGACGGGGTTAAGTCAAAGCTATGAATAAATTATGCTAAATACGGTCCGGGTGGCGTAAAATGTGGCCAACTTAAGGAAATATGGAAGAGGAATACGCTTTTCTCGTATTTGAACAGGCTGGTACATGCAGCACATAGAAGAGATTGAAATATGTTCAGATAATACGGAGTTAGGTGCGTCATCATCACCGTCGTACAGCGAAATACTGTGAGGTGAACTTCACTGATCGTTGCCAAACTCACAATGCATTTGTATCGAGATTTGATGGACAGGTAGCGCTAGGGTGTTCAGCCATCAAGCAGGAGACAGATTGGGCTTATCGTCCAAAGCCCTTTTGTTCTTTCAAGAACCTGACAGCAAGGCAGCAATTGAAGCGAAGTAGGGACCCATTTATTTGAATTAATTACTCCTCCACCATTTTTTATCGACTGAAACGCAAATTCCAGTCGGATCCCCGACCTGGAGGACCAGCAGATTGAACTTCGTCCGACCTCTACCCATTGACCTTCCAGGCGTGATAAGATATCCAGGGTTCATAAAAGCCATCCTGAGCAGCTCATTGGGTCAAAGAGGTGCACAGGCCATCACATCACGTCAAAGTGACAAGAGACAGTCAATATTTTGTGAATCAGATTAGCCCAGACTTTCGTGTGTTGGGAGACCACGTGATGTACTAAATGAGTTTTCGGTAAGCCACACCACATAAATACATAGCTGAGTGACTTAGATATCATACATATGTTTTTGTAATACAAAAAGGAAATATCACTGAGTAAACTTAAAGCCTGTGAGGTAAGATGAAGGTACGAAAATAAAACTTTACTATCAGACGGGAGGAAACGGCGTTAAGTAAAAAAGCCTTCAAACATTTTTCTTGTTCTCAGCCCAAAGAAGAGAATGGTTACGAGTAACACTAAAGTATTTCACTGATATTTCCTAATTGAGTGGCGTATCATAAATGAATAGCGGCTGTTATATATCAAGAGAATAAGAATATAATTTACAGCTACGGAGAGAAAAGAAAACATCAACACGTTTATTAAGTAGTCATTTATCAGAGAGACAGTAGAGGGAGGGATTTAATGGTTTTCCAGATTCGACAGAACCGGACCTCCATCAACACTTCCAAACAGGGGAAGAGGCTCAAGCATTTCAGCAGACGTGGGATCAGCCATTGGAATGAAACACGGCTTATATCTTCCGTATCCACAGACGAAGAGCACCCTCTAACAGAGGAACGGCAAAATGGTTAAAGCATTCGCCAGGTTTCTCGAGGGCTGTTGTTTGAAAGAATGAGTTGAGCAAAAAAGAAATTTATATGACGAACTTCAATCCCAATGGAATTTCATCGGGTCTTCATAAACGGAAATTCGTTAGGTTTAAACGTGCGCTCCCTTTATTGACGCAATTGTTTCAGAAGTGGAGAAGATGAGCGATCAAATCGGACGAAGAGTATTTCCACAGGATAGCAGACATCGAAACAATAGTTGAAATAGTTAGTTTAGTGAAGACAGAAAGTGGATATAACGGTATCAGAATATCGGGAAAAATCTGTCAATGCGACCATATCCTAAATTTGTATAAACCTTTCGGGGTAAAGTAGTCGCATTTCAAACATGACGCAAAAATCAATGTATTAAGCCGTGAACCAATCACGTTTCACGATCTGGTCAGCTCTTTATACTGGGGAAGTCAGATCTCCTGAAGAAAAGACTTTTGTTAGATTTATTGTACACTGATCTCCACAAAACATTCGTTTAAATTCGAACTGAATTGAAGTTTTAGGGTAAGGATTTCGATTTACTTGAACGTTTCCGAAGACATAGGCCTGACTTGCTCAACCTTAAAAGGTGCGCTTCGTCACTGTCCATCAATAAATGGCAAACAACTGGAACTTGTTTTCCACAAACAGTGAAAGATTTCAAACAAAGCGGTTGATTTATCCCACTACGTGCACGGGTGATTCATGAGAAGTTGGGTGGTTGGGTTTCTGATTTGTAATCACGCTCAGACATTCGATACCGTTTCACTGAATAAAAGTACCAATGAAACACTGGTGAACCCTCTATTCATCAGTGGCGTTGCATGCGAGTAGTTGTGTCGGCCACTTCTCATATACCACTCCAACGGAAGCAACTGAAATGCTGAAAACTTAGTATTCCAACGTTCTTGCTGCACCGCAGGTTTTAGGTCTGCAGCTAGCTCCCCGATCGCATCATTTTCCGTATTCTTTGCTGACCAAAATCATTCAGTGCTGAAAATGTCAATGCAAAACTCTTGGCTTTGCAAAAATTTGCAACCCCAGATGCGGACAATTTCAACCCGAAAACCTCGATCTTTTTGTCAAATCATGTATCCGAACCACTATTAATTCTGTTCCAACGAATGATCGACCAAGCAACACTCCCACAATTGTGGAAACAAGGAGTTATTTCCTCCGTATAGAAAGGTGTTTATGGTAGTGACCCGCTGACTACCCACCTGTAATCTTGCTTCCGTTGTTATTGAAAGTCATGGAGTCAATTGTGGCAGATTCGTTGAAGGAACACGTCTTTCGGCAGCTTAACATGAGTTCAGGTAAAGCGATTCTACTCTACCAGCTTGCTTCTTGTTCGAGATGAAGGGGTAAAACACCAAGTGTTTTTACAGATGGTCTACAGTTACGGCATTCGAGATGCCGTGTTTGATTGGATTAGAGCATTTTTACAGCAACCGACCATATAACTTTGTGTTTGTGATTCCCTATCCAGATCTGTCAACATCCCTCGGATGTTCCGTAAGGGTCTGTACTCAGTCCCCCTTTTTTCCTTGCATTCATAAATGATCTACCGACTATGTTACGGCCAAAAACAATACTGTTTCCAGACAACGCCAAAAGCTGGAATACAGTAACAGACCCCGATGGCCCTCTAAACTGCAAGAAACACTTAACGCTGCTTATCAATTGTCTATGGAGAACGACATTGAAATCAATGTTTCTGAAAGCAAAGCCCTATCATTATTTCACATGAGAAGATTCTCCTATTTCCTCGCGAATCAGCAGCTGACACATACCTTAAGCGAAAAGGACTTAAGTATAATTGTTAAAGCGGACCTAAGCTGCTTCATCAGTTGCGCTAAGGCTTCGTCCGCTGCTGTTAAGAATGTCGGCTTGTTTAGGCCAGTATCTGGTCGGTTTGAATCAGCACTGTTCCCACGTTTGTTATCAGTGTGCATTCGACCGTACACAGAGTACACCATTGAAGGTTGGAGTCCATGGTTGCAACTTGATCGTGAGATGATAGAACGTCCACAAAAGATTGCAACCTAAAAAGTTAAGGGACTACTTTATCTCACCTATGAGGAGAGATTACGATCATTGAGACCATATTCTGATGAGTACTGTCGAATTCGAAGAGACTTGATTTTGATGCATCAAATACTGCAGAACCCAAACCATCATTTCGGACGTGGCTCACGTGGTCGAACGATATACGCTTTAAGGAGAACCGTTTCAATTTACTGATTCCAATCGAGTGGAATGCCGGCACCAAGCTTCTGGAGTCAGCGTATACAGTACCTTGAGCACTCTTCCATCTCACGTCGTTTGTGCATCAGCTACTAAACCTTTCATGCCGACACTGGGTGAAACCCTGGTAGACCTGACATTCCTACACAACGAAAAATCAACGCCAATTCGTTGAGGACTACATTATATATTATCTCCTACCTCTAACTCAATGAGACAATCGATTGTTTCGCCCAGACACGATTTCAATGTGTAAATATCCTATAAGGGCACGAGAAGAATGAAATTGTAAGTAATGCCCAAAATAAAACCTTTGACTTTGAATAGTTCATCTGTATTAATTATCTCAATGAAACGAAATGTTTTACCATTGCGTGACATGTGTCTTCTTTCGGTCTTGATGTGATATCCCGATTCTTTGACGGATGGGGTTGACCACGTAGTAGGTAGTGTAGAATCCAATGATTTATCAGTTCAGCAAAGTAAGTGTGCTGTGGAACTGAACATTTCAGCCTTTTAACACACTTTGATCCGATAGCAGATTATAAGAAGATAGTTATTGCTGGTTTGCTTCCAAAATAATCAAGTATTTTTATAAGTCCATCGCAATCGGAAGGTTTTCTTTGCATACCATGAAAAGACGATAAGCAACGCAGAATAGCTTCCTACGGAAAACACCCACTTGACCGTAATATTTATGTTCGTAAAATCAGTTCGGTATTCGTTTGTATGAGTCACATTGGAATTTAATGTTTAGCGAGCACAGATGCCAGCTAAGTTGTGTGTATTTCAACCGGTCAAACGTTTCCCTTTCTATCACTGTCTTCCTTAAGCTACTAAGGTCAACTCTTACCGATAGTTTTCGTTCAGTTGCGGTGATGTATTCACATACATCACATACAAACGTGGATAAAGGTCTAGCGCACGGATTAAGACAGCGCCGATTAAAGTGTTTTGTGAAAGTTGTAACTTGCGGTGTTTGGGTCACAGCTACCACAAAGTAGTAATGCACAACGGTGGATTGATTGCGAATATTGGGGTCCGAGTATCTGTTGCCGATGGTTTCGTCACAGAATGCCGTAAAATAGCTCTCTTAGGGTTGTCTAACCATCCAACCACAGAAGTCCTCATTGGGATACACATCGGACAGCAGGTTCTTCGTGGAAGGGAGATGTCCGAGCAACCTCGAAGATAGAGAAAATAAACAACCAAAAATGAAAAGTCCAATGAGACATGCATAAGACTTACTCCTTATCAGTATGATAGCGTAGTGCTCAAAGCACCTAGTGATAGACCTTCACAAAGCAAAACACAATACATGCAATACAATACATGCAATACTTCCGCCAACATGTTTGGCGAGGTAAACACCTCCGGAAATTCACTCATTCACTTCAGGTCCTGTGCGTAATAGTCTTCCGCAAGGTACTGCATAAAATAATTCAACACAATTTTGTTCTATGTCAACCCTAGTTAAAGCTCGAAATTTCTCCGTTCATTCGTTGTATTCATTAGACCCGTTAACATATCTCAGGATAACGGACGCACTTTTCATTCTTTCGGGTACAAATGGGGAACACGATTACCTGTCAGTTTTTAGTAATACAATTATGCGATAGTGATATTTTGCATACTTGTTTTCGCACGAATGCTTTCCAGCAGAAATAAAACTGTCCGATCAACTTGTTTTAGTCGGGTATGGGAATGGTTGGATAGCAGCCGCGCTTGATGCTAATCGTAACCAACGTTGGGTTGAATTCGAATCATGAACCAGTTTGGTTTAAGTCGAATAACTCCCTTTTCGAGTGTGACAGATTAAAACCATAAGAAATAAGTCTGTATAAGGAATTCCGCTGATATTAAAAATACCTATTTCATGATCGTTCTGTTGCGCACCGATTTGGCATCATAAGTGTTTAATCGCTCTCTTTCGTTGGATTGACTTCCTCGATGAAATCGGAAGCTGCTCCCAGTACAATCATAAAGCCGACTTATTGACATTTGAAAGAACCAAGCAGATTTTTTTATATTCGCCCACTATCAGTGAAAATTTGTTTCCTTAGGTTCAATTCCTGAATGTGTTACTGCACTGTCGACAGGGCCATGTGACCCTCAATTTATAATCTGACGCTTGGCTACTCATTAGCACTCATTAGTAGCATGTTGAGCTCAATAATATTTTCCTCGAAAAAAATCCACCCTGATATCCACGTCGATTCGCCGGTTAATTAATATAACTACTTATTCAGAATCCACCAAATCTACATTGAATTTCTGTTTCATTTCATCAATATTGCGTGTATATAACTTGATACACGAATAGATCTGCAGACCAGTCACAGAACTCGATGTGTCACCAATGTGCTATTAAGGTCGAGTAAGACGGCACTGGAAGTATGGGGCCTGCAGACTTGTAGGAAAGACGTTAAAACAAGGATATTGTGCACACACTGCCCGAAACACTTTTAGCTTTCATGCGCCAAACTCTTGGTAAGGCAGACAAAACAGTCAGCCACCCAGCCAGAACGTACATGGTTCTGAACAGAATGTGCGGAAATCCCGATTGTAAAATACATTACTTCTCTCACACACAAGTATGAGAAGCTATTATCAGCCGCCGAAGAAAGAGCGAATTCAAAAATCGTCAAACTTGAGGCTAAAATAGAGGACTTAACTTCGTAGATTACACCAGTCTGCCCGATCCGGAAACCTAGCAAACGACCGATATGCTCAGCACAAATGGTCACCCCACGGCAGCGGACGCAGACGGCAGAACTGAGCATGACGACAAAAACAACAGAAGAAGCACTTCGTACCTCGAAGCTTACACAAACCCAGTGGCTTCTCTCATCTGTTTCGTCAAAGAAAACAAGTCTGACTGCAAAAATTTAAGACGTGATCAACACTTCTTTGTCTGTGATTTCCACAAACGTTTCCGAGCCTGAGGCGTTTTCACAGAGGGCGAGGAAAGATGAAGCGCTGAGGTGCTGGAATGCTCCTCCAGTTATTAAACACTGTAAGCGGTAGTTTACCGGTCAAAAAACCCGTTAGATGGACGTAGGAGTGGGGTACCTGGGGCTTTCTCTTGAAGGTGGGAGAAGTCTTCGCACTTCATTAGACAGCTACCACCCGACCGAGCTGGGCAGCCTCCAGTCAATAAGCTGCTGTCCCGTCTACGTTCCGCTTGTCTCATTGAGCGCATGAGGCTAACGGTCGATCCTGAATTAGTTTAATTAACATTACCTCTAAACGTCTCGCCGGGATCATAATCCGTCGTTTGTCTGCCCCTCGTGAAGAGTGCACACGTGAGAACCAGGCTGGTTTTAGACCTGGTTGTATCAACCACATCTTTACTCTTCGTCGAATCCTAGAACACAGACACTCCTTTCTTAGGCCCACCATCTCCATCTTCCTTGACCTGAAAGCGGCTTTCGACTCAACCGACCGGTCTAGACTCTGGCACTGCCTTTCCCTTAAGGATGTACATGAGAAGTTTATTTCAACATTACAATTCCTCTATAACAATAGCCGAAGCCGAGTCTGAGCTTACGGCACGTTTTCGCCCGAGTTCACCACGGAAAGTGGTGCTCGACAGGGTTGCTCTCTGCCTCTCCATTTCTATTTAACTTTGTTATAGATTTAATTCTTGAAACAGCCCTATCCCCGTGTGGGAATAAAAGCATCGATTTACTCCCAGGTGGTAGACTGTCTAATTTAGAGTATACAGAGGACATTGTGCTACTAATTGAAGATTCAGGTAAGTTGTAAGCTTTTCTGGATATTTTGAGTGCTAGGGTACCGATGTTCGGCATGTGCTTTGCACTTTCAAAGTGTAAAATGCTGCTCCAAGATTTGGTTGCCCCAGTCCACAGCCTCATTCTGACCGCGGAAGTTGTAGAGAAAGTAGACAAATTTTGCTAACTGGGCAGCTATACCTCATCTGGCGGACGCATCACAGATGAAGTTTCTGTGAGGGGTCGAGTATATGGTGCAGCATTTCGGCTGGGTGTCTGTAGTATTTGTAATAGTATTCAAACGGTATTCCAGAATTCGCGCAATACCAATCCCCGAAATAGAAAAACTTCGAATGGAATAGCACTTGAACTTTGTTCGAATCGTATACTATGCATATTCAATGC
>UZAN01048031.1:0-20797 GCA_900618425.1 Echinostoma caproni | reverse complement strand
AGTCCAATGTGGTCAAGCTAAGACCTGTCATGAGGGTATGAAAATATTAACCAGGAGTCTGGGTCACGTAGGTCCCGTTAGGCTCCCTGGCTGGGGACCTCTGAATGATCGTACCCGATTGTTAGGGACACTGAGCTATATGGCTGATTATCGTAAAAAATGGTGTTGGTGCATCTTGCCAACATTAGTTCACTGAAATCCTAAATTTTCTCCTTGATCCTACTTTCGACCTTTCCTGTCTTTCTGCTTATGTTCATCCAAATGGGCAGCCAAAAGACAGCAACCAAAAGCGGCGCACGATAGTGAATGGTTAATGGTTGTACAAACTGAAAACTGAAACTGGTTGTATTCCCTGAGGTCTATCTATCACAATAAGAAGAGTTGCTTGTGTACCAACAGCTCAACGTTTATCGCTTTTTCTGTGTTTAGAATAACATCAGGTATTGAGAATTTCACACATCATAATTGTAAGCCGTCAATTTTCCAAAATTCTACTTAGGTCTTCAAACAAAATGTAAGAGACTCCGATGAATTTCGACTAAACAGCACAAAGGGTCTCAGGTTTTTTAATTTGGTTCCACAATGAAATATTTTATTACTATTATTGGTTTTATCATGACCAAAGATTCTGAAACAAAGTTCAATCTTGTTTGGATGAAGCACTTAGTTGAACCCGGCATGCGTTAAAAACTAATGGAAATAAAAACAATTGGGTAGGTTCTTACTTGAAGTCGTTACTTCTTGGTTTGCACAGAAAGATATAGTGTGTGGCAACTAAGTTTCGCTGATTGTCTACCAGTTACTGGACTATCAATTTTTCTTCTTTTTTCTTTACAGTAATTGACAAAAATGCATACTGTTCTAAACATTATTTTTTTTTAAGTAATCTTGTACTAGAGAAGCTTTGTTTCACACGTATTATTACCATGTATGTTTTGGTGCACACAACTGAGCATATGATAATGAACCCAGAAAATTATTTGTCTCGATTTCTCGCGCATATAAATAATGAACTCCAGCACCCAAATATGTTCTGCTCACCTTCATATGATAATATAGACAAGTTTTACCTTCTTGCCGCCAGAATGGTCATTATGTATTTGAAAATTCAAAAGCTTATGAGCTTAGTTATCATTGTTTTTTTCCACCTGGTGCTTGAACAGCCGAAATCATCATGCGTGAAGAAACACCAAAAATAATAAGCGTAATAATTAATTTTAGTATATATGGCTCGTAAATGGTCCTTTTATATAAATGGGATTATTTTAATTTCTCTTTAGTTTGTGAGGAATATGAACTACTCAACCAATTGGGGGATTTAACTGTTAGATAAGATTTTGTAAAGAGCTAACGGCTGACTTCATGAGAAATATTTAATGCTGCTATAAGTCAAGAATATATGTGATAAGGAATTTATGAATGTACAGTAAGAACTGTTTAGTCGTCAATCATTTATTGCTTCGAGCTGTGTTACCAATTTGGAAGCATTCTTTGAGATTTTCAGAAATACCCCAACCTGGTAAACAAAGTCTCGATATGCAATCGTGAAAGGGAGTTTTCTTTCGACTCCATGGAAATCTATCTTAACTGATGATAGAAAACATTTGCGAACCACACCTTCATAAATATAAAATTACATCATCATCTCATTTGATATCTATTTCTGATTGTTGGCATGAAAGTTGTGGCATGTTTGAATTGTTATCAGTCCGGCTAAAATGCTCAACATTACCTACATGATGAATGAAAAAGGTACTGGAAAATTGACCGTATGTATATCCATGGTGCAATTTGCATATGTTCAAGTGAAATACATAAGGTGCCATTGTGTTATTCTCTGAATTTGGAAATTTACAAGACTTCGGTACTTTCCATGTGGTCAATTTTTTTCGTAAGAACGAGTATAAAAGCCTGAACTTGGATATGGTTTTAGTATAGCCTATATTGTGGGTAAGAAAAACCAAATCATTTGAAATCCAAAGATTAAGGCGGGAGATAGTTATTTTATTCAGTAGCTACACAGGAAGTTTGTTGCAAAAGGGTTCAGTATAAAGTAGAAAACTTTCAAGTTTTCCACCAGAAATAGATTTAAAAGTTAAATATATTGATATAACGGGAATAGTTTGATTTTATTAACAAATCTCAATTAATCGGAGAGATACAATGGATGTTCACAGCATTTAATGGAATCTCCGAATTTGTAACTTTTATTACTCTGTCTCCGAGTCTTTAAATCTTCATCGCTTTTATTGTTTGTGGTTTACTAGAATTATTTTCTTGGAAGCTTTAAATAATTGAAAGAAAGGTCAATTCATTCTCACATATTGGTTAATTGAGGCTAAATATTCAACGTAAAGAAGAACGATTTATAGTTGACTTAATCCATGAGAACCATCAAACCCTTCCCGAGTTTAATAGATAATAAGCTGCTCAAATCAAATTGAATTTCGTGGAGACAAATCAGAATTTGGTGTCAACTATACTCGAGAAATCCAGAAACGACGATACATTGGAGAACTACCATGAAATACATCAGTGCAACTATTGTGGATTAAGAAATTAAAGGGAACTCAAAGATGGAGCAATTGGATGCATTTTTTCAGAAGTGATATCAAAACATCATTCATAGTAGAAATGGTAATAGTGATATTAGTGATAGTACCCGTGAGTATCATTTCTTTATCTTCTAGATGCAGTTGCACTTCACATAAAAGATGGTAAATATTGAGTTATCGGTATAATAGTAAAATACTCAGCATATTGCAATAGTTATTGCTCAGTTTCTTCTAATTCATGGAATATATCATTGTATAGACAATACTCCGGAAAAGAGCTATGGCAATTCAAAGGCTTCACGGAGACTGTACAAGTGAGGAAGATGAGTAACCGTGACAGAATTCAGCATCCAGGTAGATATTACAATAACCTCAACCTCAAACACCTGTATCTATCCATCTATCTATTTATCTATCTATCTATCTATCTATCTATCTATCTATCTATCTATCTATCTATCTATCTATCTATCTATCTNATCTAGTTATATATCTCTGGTCATGTCAACAATATGAACCTACTTTACTCTATTGACATCTACAATCGGTCAATCGTTTTTATAAAACACATTATATCAGTACACTTTTTGCAAAACTATAGTTTGACTATGCATCGGGTTTAAAGGCGCAGTTGCAGTGATAGTTTCATCACTGATGCATTTCATTTACTCACTTGCTTAGTTAGATTTTAAATATTTTTCAAAAGCAAACTTGAGAGACCATACTAAAAGGTAAAATCCAAGCACTGAACTAACTATTTGTTTTTCATTTTTCATTTTTGCTTTGTATTCATGCTCATATGAGCTGCAAAACTTACATAAACATCATTATACTGGAATACTTGTTGAATTCCACCACCACTACCACCGAAATCAAAAAAGCACGACAACAGCGAAAAACAATAAATTCAATACTTATCCGTGAGTTCTCAGCGAATCCCCAGATTTTCTTCTTCTCTTAATTTGTAATTTGGAGTGAATAAAGATAGACAGAGTTGGGCGTTTGAAACATCATCATAAATTCTGTACATTTAACCCCCAACTATGGTCAGTCGGTTAAACCTACCAACTTTTCGCCTCGGAGGACGTGTATTCGAATCCCACCAGTGCCACCTAACTTTTCGTTTCTAGGTTTGTCCCGAGGCGGTGCTTCAACGGTTGTAGCCTACCCCCTTCCTGGAATTTGTTGAACAATTGGATGGTTAATAAAAAGAAGTAAAAGAAACATCAAAAAGCAGTAAGTTCATAGCTAGAAATTAGCTCTATTATTATTTGTCCGCTGAGAACATAACGCATGAACTTCTTTTAGCACAGTCCCAGGTTTATGTAATTTACGGCAAACGCGTGTGCGCAGGAACGTAAAATTTGCCGCGTACATGTATTGTTTCATCACCATACTGGGATTGCATAAAGTTGGAAACGCTGACTCAGTAAAATTGTTTTTGTGTCGGATAGTGCTCCAAAATGGTGCAACTCTGATCGAGCGAATAAAAGGCACAGACGATCAAGTACAACGAGTTTTACGGACCTTAATCTATTTCAAATTGAAGCCTTGTCTCTTGCTTCTTGTACTAAAGTTGGCCGCAAATATATATATATATATATATCAAACACAGAGTTTGGGCAGTTATTTGACCAACTTTCAGGTTTAAGCCCCAAAATTGCATTAAATCTAGCAGATCAGGTGCATCGACGATGATCTCGGAAAATGATCGCAAACCATTCGACGAACTCCGCGAAAGTGATCAAATAGTAATGCTACGGCCTGATAAAGACTGGTGTAATGAAAGGTTATGTTGAAAAAATGCCAGAAAGAAATACATTTCTGATACCAAAAGGTTTATTCTTGAAGGTTACAGACGTGACCGGACAGCAAACGTTGAACAATCAATTATCCTTGAACTGCACCAGCCACCAAAAGTGGTTAAACTGGCCTTTATTGTTCAGCACCGGAAAACATAACTTAGACACTCTTATAACAAGATTTCAGATCTCTTCAACATTGAATTTCTGTCATTCATTGGGAATATTAAACCTAATTTTGCCGACAACACTGAAAATTCCTTCACTTTAAATGAATGTTTGCATCATCAAACTCGAAACAGTCTTTCTGGGGTTCAAAACATGAATTTGAGTCATTATCGGTTATAGTTATCAATTCGATACACTAAACACAGTATACTGATGTTAGCGGTACGCATTGTAGTGTAATCTTACCGAATGAGCTTGGAATCTCAGCGGTCTTCCGAATCATAGCTAGCGGGAGGTCCTTCCAAGTTTGTTTCCCCTTCAGAGCCACCTGTTGTGACTTACTGTCCACGAAAATAGAACAACTTTGAACCATCACACAGTCATTGCTGATGGTTCAGCAACTGAAATCTTCCGTACATCATACCGGAAGCATATTAGTGCGTCGGTCGCACGCACAAACGGAACTTTATTCTTCAGTAAACATCACGTTGTTCCATTGACTGCGACATTTAATGTGATTTTATCACCCATTCGTTTCACGTTGCAATATGCAGTTAGTTATCCGGGGCACTTTTCTCATCCTTCTCCATCATACAATCATCGCTGTTTGTAACATCAGCCTACTGTTCACAGTTAAAACCGGCATTCGACTCTACAGATTTCTACAACTTAGAAACAGCTACTCTTCAGTTGGGTGTAACAAATCGAAATTTCCCCTTGAATCTATTGAGAGAGTTTTATTATTACCCGTTTATTCTTAGAAGTAAAACGACCTAGATCAAACAAAATATTTTACCTAGCTTTCTTAATCCATTTGTGCTGTTTTTCACTCTTTCTAAACACGTATACCTTAAATCGGGTGGTCTTCTTCTGTTTCTTTCCCGAAGAAAGGTCCATTCCCGCTATCGGATCCAATGAACCGTGGGAGATTCGCTTACAAGTCATTTGGAATATAAGATTTTTCCGGTTACGTTGTCTCATATGGCATAGCGTCAGACAATTAATCAGAGCCATAGTGTGCACTCTTCTTCGTTGGTGCTCCGAAGGGTACCTATGTGAAAATATTCTACATTCCTCAGACGCATTATCCGGGATAAATCCGGAAGAAACACGGAGACCAGATGTCTTAAAAACATTTCATGCTCAATGTCCAATGTTCGTGTATGATAGCTTTGCGTTATTGTATAGACGATCCCACAGATAGACTTTTGGAGGAAATCTCAGTCGATAAGATTGATTACGAGATGGAACTGGAGGAGGGTATGTTGGAAAGTTGGACATCTTTAATAGTAATTTACTAGTGACTTATGCCATGTTCTCCAGTGCTCAAAAATGAACGAAAATGAATTAAAATGAGCCCCTTGTAAATACTCATTCAGATGTTGAGTATGTCAACAGCTGTTGGAGAGTCTTGGTTGTGGCGTAGTTGGTTTTGTGTAGAACGACAAGTTTGTGAGCTTTAAGGACATGATGAACCGAGATGAGGGAGATCAAGTTCCCACCCGGTGGGCGTGTCCGAACAGATGATTAGTGGTCGTTTCACTTTGTACAATCACCAACTAGTATGCTCCGGGTTTGTTTTTCAGTCCCCCACCCACCCACCACTTGCAACGCATTTCGCAAATAAAAAACATGAAAGGTTCCAAGTCAGAGAAAACGTTCTGTGCAATTAAAGTGAGTAATTGCATTGACCTCAGAGTTCACCGCACTCAACAACATCATCTAGTGTGTAGTCAGCAATTGTTTGGGCTCACTCATCTCAAAGACTCTATGGGAAGAAAGCTTATGAGGTCTGCACTAACCAATCCGCACTAATCAAGGTTTAAATGCGTTCACTATTCTAGCTTGTGAGTTCTTGTCTGCCATGGAAGTTTGTCGCACTAAGGAAGTTCAGCAAGTCATGGGATCCCACATGCGGTCACGTCCAGTATTATTCTCTGTCAATCCACACCACTATAAATGGATTGGTAATTATGAATTCTGCAAGTGTGGTACTTACATTTCGATCAAAAATGTGCAAAGTATACAATAAATGGCTAGGCCCAAAAGCTCCTCAGAGGGTTTCCGAAAATTCGCTATTTGTTAACCAGAGTAGGTGCCAGACAAGGCACCGGATAGCTACAAAATATCTCGATGCCTGAGGGGCCAAAACGGTATTCGGATATAATAGACGAAATAAATGGAAAGCAAATTAAATCTGCGTGCCGTGGATGAAGGCAATCCACAAGAATCTTCTGTGCCAACTTTTCGCATACACTCAACTGACGTTCACACATTTTGGTTATTAACTCCTCCAGCGGGATTAAAGATATATATTCAGTCCACATGGAAGTCATTTTTTGAGAGATTAGAAAAAACAACCAGTGAATAATCAAGCAAAACGGGAATCACACACTAGTACATCCATTGGGGGATAATCGACTGTTGAATTGAAAACTGATGGAGTTTGCGGACGGGGAAACGAAGTCTTTCAATTTTGACAACGATATGTTGAATGTGGAGGTCCATTGAAGATTATCATCGATTAAATTCCACAGATATTGGATACAGCTTACCCTGGATATCGGTCCAGAGCTAATCAGTACCAGATTAGATGAAAAAAGAACGTGATGACGTAATAAGACGTTAATAACAGTTATACGGTTTAGGAGTAAGAACGAAAGAAGCGACAAATTATGGGAAAGTATCCAAGTTGTCAGAAAATTCTAAAGGATCATAAAGTAACCTAAACTTAACAAAAAAAACTTTTATTTGTCACATGGGAGAAATGGGGGATTTGATTTGTTCATTTGATGAATTTCGTCGTGTAAAGAGTAGTTGAAACATGAACCAAAAAGCTAGGAAGAACTGGACAGCTGTTTTGACCTGCTCGACTCTCATCCGCAGTTCGAATCCATCGACCCAACTGGATACCGAACCAGAGATTTCACAAACGGAACGCAAGCATACTAACCACCCGGTCACCAGGCAGTTGATTAGACCGTGTTTTTCATCTTCCTTATACACGACATAGCATAAGCCATCTATGCGAATTTAATGCAAGCATCGCACCTTGTGTATCTCAATCCTAGCCTCCAGGGTTATGACTCGGTTGGAAACATTCCAACCCGATCCCCAATTGGGTCGATGGATTCGCACTACTGATGAAACCCAACTAGGTAGACACGGATGTCCGGAGCTTCTTAGCTTTTCAGGTCACATTTCGCTTTCATTTGTGTCACTCACTTTTCCCAGCAGACAAATCATTACTCTGTTCGATTCAGTCCTTGCTAAACCGTTTTAACCAGCTATCACAGCCAGTACGTTTTCATCCATCAACAACTAAAAATAATAAATATCAGGAAAATCTGAAAATAATGGTCTCCAAAAAGTGCAAACCCGATGAGACAAATTTCGATATGATCCATCAACGGCCGGGTTATAACAGGAGAGCTGATTTGACTCCTCTTCGGCTTTTGACGAAAATACACAATTGCCGATAATATTGAGAATGTTCTAAGTATTTAAATGCGATAGAAATATTTGTAATAACAGACAAGGAGCACTGGACAGCTGTTTCGTCCTGTTTGGGACTTGTCATCACAGCGTACTTTTTGTTTCCGTGTCAGGATTCACCCAAGACAATCAACAGTGCCGGTGCCTGTGAATAATCGAATGGGCTAATCCAAGCTAAATACTCTAATATTCTGAATGTAGTTGAAATTATTTAATCTGCTCACAGTGTACTCTCTCGAATGCATATTTTAATAATCTGGAACATAGTGGTGGTGGCGCATGAGTTTAGTCACTGTCACAGGTGTGCTTTGGATCCTGGTCCGAGGTTTGAGCCCCGCCACCGCCGCCCGACTTTGGTGGTAGGCAGCTTTGCCGTCGTTCGGTTCAATACCACGGGACCTTAAGTGATTGGCCACTCCAAGTCTTAGGTTACCGGTTTCCATCACTGAACACCAAGTCCTCGTCCATGGGGTTCGCCCCGTCTGCTGTTCGTCAAACTTAGGTGTGTTATAAAAAAAGTAGTTGATCAATGTGGCTTAATCGCCTAATTCGGATCTCCTAATTCGGATGGGGTGTAAAACAAATCCCGATGCGTGCATCTTCAAAGCAAAGAACGCAAAACCAACTACTAAGTTACCTAAGTGAATTTACGTCAGTGTCCTGCAGATTGATAAGCACAGACTGGCGAAATTCCGACCCCCCCCCCAAGGTAATTGGACGGTATGAGAAGATCACAGTTGATTGTGCAACTGGAAACCAGTAATCCTGATCCCAGGGCGGTCTGCCAGTTCAGGGTACGCAGTACACCCTATCCTCCAATCCGGGCACTGGCCGTGGCAATCAGACTGTCCTCGATTCATTTTGTACACTTCTTCTCGGGTGTCTTCCGATCCGAGTTATCCAACTATCTACCCTCTGCTCGGCTCTGTGTACTAGCTGTTCGCCAACGTAATTTAATTAGAACACGTTCACCTAGAGAAGGCATTGAGTAAGGTTTCCGCAGTGGGTGCCTTAAGAGGCACACTTCATGAGATCGTCTCTTGTCTACCAGAACTAACTAACTTACCCGGATAATCGAGGCTGAGTGAGATCGACTCATCCTTTGGCTCCCGGCGAATGGCCAAGAACGAGCGGTTCCCTAATCGCACTGTAGGCGTGTGACACCATCACAGAAAGAACAGATCTGATCAGAATGCACCACTGCACAAAACCATACGGCGTAAAACGAAATTATTTGCCTAGTGCTAATCAGTTTATTTGGTTAATACTGAAAATCATGTCTTTTTGAAAAACTCAATACTTCGTCTTGGCATAACTTTTATAAGATTGGGGATTGGTCTACGATGGATATTTACCTATTCTTCGTTAAGAGCGTTTACTTGCTCGAACGCCAAGCCCTAGAATCCTTGTATACCTGGCCAATAAGTATGTCCCAAACGTTCTCACTCGATTTAGATCGGCACTGCAAACTGGTCATTGCACAACCTTGAGCCCACGCAACAACAGCAATCACTATTGGGTAGGGTGTGAACAAAAGACAGTCGAATTTTCGTGTAGGAATATGATATCATCTTGTAATTTGGTAGTCAGTAGCGGGGACCAAAGCTATTCTAATGAGTGAACATGCCCCAATGGATTCCCGTATGCCCTCAAATATGACTGGCTCATTTTGGTCGTTCACTAGAAAATTCCTCTTTTCTTTTCTGTTTCAAGTATCCGATTTGCTGCCATTTTTTTGCATCACTGAACTAGATAATTTCTTAATTGTCCCTTAATATTGCGTATATTTCGGGCCCCTGATAAGCGTTGTTCCAAATGCCGCAATGTGATAGCGTTCTCTGATCTTCGTTTCAAATCACTGACTTCAATCAAAGCTCTCAACACTGGCACAGAGACTAGGTTAGTGGACGTCAGTCCAATTTCATTCGACATCTTTTGTATGGGTAGGCGACAATCCATTCTCCCTTTTGGCCAGCATTGCTTGCTAACCTCGAAGTCGATTGAATAGCTTGACGCTTCATGCAAACTAAGCCGGATTCGGTACAGCTCAGTTCACCATTCGTCCCTCTTCAGATCTTTAAGGTCCATTTTGGAATGGGTTATGTGGGGTCAGATAAGTTCTTTGAGCTGTGTGTAGATGCGACCAAGGTGAATACAGGTTATCGGAGGTGTGTGGACACATGATTCACTTGACTTCTACCCCCTTAGATTTGTCAGTGAGCAAACAAACAGACCCAACTAATCAACTTTATGTTAGGCTTAGTGGTCTACCCGGTTCTGCGACATTTTTAATTCTAAATCATGCTGGAACAAAGGATACTTTTTCTATCACCCTGTTCTTCATATTTTCTGCTCTTTGGGGTGCCCCTCCCTGGGGTGCGCTTAATCACTGAGTGAGAACGCCAGATGTTATGCATGGGGACAATGAATCATTTCCTTCTTTGCAATCTTTCATTTACCTCCATCGAATAGATAAGTGTACATACAGCTAAACAATGTATCCCGGGGGAAGTAAAACAATGTGAGGAATTTTTGTAGTAGCTTCTCGATTGATATCGGTGTAACCAACACAGCTCAAATGCTAAAACCAACTTTCATCATGTTCTCAATCAAATCAACTGTCATAATCTCATCTCTCGGTTTCCTTGAGCTAAAGTACTCGGGTTTTCCCATTTACTGCGTGAATCAAAGACGACAACAGTCAACCGGTGAACTCTACTGTGCGGAGTAAACGATGCTCCGAGCTGAACAAAACATCAGATTGTTCGTGACTATAGAATACAAAATAAAACAGAACTGAACCACTTTACAACGGGTTTTGTTTTTTAGGTGGAATCCACCCAGACGAACTAACCCAAACATAGTTAGCATTGTGTTGCACTGTCCCCGATTAACGGTTGGTGTCCCGTCGAATCCGACTAACTGTAGAATCGACTTGGTCCCAACATTTCATCTTGTTTGATGGTTGCCTCAATAAATACCACTCACCTGCTCCATTTTGCCAAAGCGGTTCTGATACTAATATTTTGGTTAAAATGCACGAACGCATCAACAATATAGTTAGGTGAGAGATGAGATCCACTCTTACGAGGGACGATATGAGATTGCGGTTCATTTAACATCAACAGAATCGGCATAGGGGGCCAGTTCAATGAAAAATGTACAGAGTAAAGTGTTCGATCGATTCGGTTAAATGAGACAAGCACCCGAATGTTTGCTTAACGCTCAACTATCTAGGATTTTTCCGAAATCCAAACGATTTTAGAGCAAGGTTATTCAAACCACGCTGTAAATGTTCATACGGTGTTAGAAAATGGGGGGGGGGACGGACGTATTTCACACCATAGATTGGTGAGTGGATGTTTGAAACTGATAAGCCCTAATAGAGCGAAACTCGACTCGTGAACTAGAAGAGCTGAGGATTAGATGTGAAGAGTTAATCGGGGGATAGTACGTTACGAGTCATCTATATCCCGCACAATTACTCAAAATTGAGTGCATGTAACATAGTGACTAAAAATCTAGCTCGATATCTTCAACTGGAAGACATCTGCTAGATACATGCACGGAAAACTTGATTCGGAGAGAAGCTTTTGATAGCTGGTCAATCGTGTAGTTGCTCGTTGCTATCAGTTCTATGAACTGAATGACTGTCGTTGAAGACCAAACTGGACTGATTTTTGTTGGTTTTTATACCCTCATGCCAGGTCTTAGTTTGACCGCCCTTGACCTTTTTCCAACCGCGTCCTGTCTCGGCAAACATCGCTCGCCGTGGCAACCTATTTTGTGATATGCGCAACACAGGTCCCAACCGGCGTAGTTTATGGAGGTTTATCACTTGCTCCAGTGAAGAACTGCACCTAACCTCAACATTACTTGTCCGGTTTCCCCAACAGACCAGTGCAATGTGACCTAGACAGCGGTGTTCGAACACCGACAATCCAATTTTATCCTGTTCCCGTAATGGCAAAGTCCCTTACATGGATCTTCACTTAGCAGCACAATGTCGTCTGCACACCCCAGATCCGATCCATATTATTACACATTATAGACTTACCTTTCTAAGTCACCTTAAATTGATCGATAGAAGCAATACTGCGGTTTACTTTGCAAAACGGGAGTTTACTGGCCCCAGACTACAAACAGACTTCAAAATGGGTCTCGCGGATATGTTGACGAGTGATCAACCGGATGACTTTTAGTTAAACTCACTTTGGTGTTTGCATTTTGGACTAACTTTTAAAATCAATCACCTCCAGAAGGAAATAAGTAATGGGTGGGATAATTAATTAAACACCATTTATTAATGCTCATATTTAAGGGATGAGGGAAAATGCTAATTTCGAATTCTGGAACCTTTGCCTCGTGAATTTTCTATCTGAAGAGGTAATCCATTTCACTGGAATTAAGGCGAGACAGCATAAATCGATTAGCACATGTCCTCTAATACCGAGTCAGTTTTTACCGATGTTATTTCTCTCACGTGCAGCTTGTAGTTATCGCGACTGACCACACGCTGTAGAATCCGTTTTTATCCCACCACCACTTGCGGACCATTTTTTGTTTCCCTCTGTCTCTCAACAATGTTGTCGGATTGTCATGGAACTGGTGGACTTGTCGATTCTCGATGCACTCACTGTATTGTTTCTGATTCGTTCGACTAATGTCCCACTGCGTACCGAGTTCATTAGTTTAAGTTTAAACTTATCACAAAATAGTTCCAAATATGGTCGACAATTATTAACTGTACGCTGATCGTCTTGTGGAGAGAGTGAATAGCGATACATTCTTGGTGTACTGGCGCTCAAAATGATGACAACGGTGTCAGCGAGTCTAAGTGAAACTGGGTTATTGTAACGCTCCACCGAATGATCCCTTAGGCTGCGTGTTCGTCTCAATTCATGCAGAAAATAAGCCATCATTTTCAAGGTCATTTTAAACGGAACAGCATTGGGACCATTCACAAACAATTTCTACGCTTCGCACTAATCAAATCCGCTTTAGAGTAGTATTTTTGACCGAAGCATCGAGTGCTGAAACCCACTGTTAAGACACCGAGGCCGAACTGTCCACATCTACGAGAATCGTGAATGTCCGACATCTAGAACACGATCACATGCGCGCATGTGAGTCATTGGTGACCTTGAACTGGAAGAAAGCGAATGCACACAACGTGATGCAAGCGTGACGAATGGCACAAATTATGCCAGACTTCATCCGAATGGTATTTTGCTTAAAGCTGATTAATCATTTATTCGTGCGTGTGCTCTTGTGCAATAACATTTTCCACTTTCTTCGGTGGAGAGGGTGAAGTGGAAAGTGTGACGCAGTTTGCTCGGCCTTGATGAAAAGACGCCTCTGCTTGATCAACAATAATAATACTATTGCTAATAATAAAAATAAAGTGTGTGGATTGGTCATTTATTAGAAAACATGCGAGATTTCAAAGCATATCGAAATAATCACCTGTACGTAATGTTTTAACTTGACCCTAATACGTATGCAATAACCGTTGAAACAAACAAGTGCCTTTGATCGGTGAATCTTTTGAAAGCTTCATATTGGATTTGAAACTAGCTGATTCATTCATTTTATTGGCATAGCATCTCCAACCCTATTTGGAAATCTTTTTCAATATTTTTGAGCACAAAAGACCCATTCATTAACCCGATAAGAAAACAAACAAGAAATCCTGAAACTCTGTCTCATAGGAATGAGTTTCGGTGACATTTATTTGTCCGGGTTGCGATCCCTAGCTATGATGAATAGCACTCGTATTATCTCAGATTTGTGTGCATTCTCAACGAGTTGCATTCACTGGAAGATAATAGTCATTCTATCTGTTTTATTACGCATCAAATGAGTCACAATCAAACGCCAAAAATTACATGAAAATACGCACTTCTGAGAGAGAAAGAGAGAGTGTAGGTGGATACAAATTACAGTAAAACCAGTTCACATTGAACTCCTTTCTTAATTTGTGAATAGTGAAATGGAATATGTTTTATGTTGATTAAGACTGACCATCTTTCAGGCTTTCTCCTCCTCCAGTTTATTCATACACTCAAGAAGCAATGGACTCCACCTCATCAACGGTGTACATCCTTGATGTGTAATACAGAGCTCCAAGATAGCGAAACTCAAGTCTAGGGCTTTTTGGGGGCATAATTGACTAAATGAACTGAGGACTGTGCTCAAAGATGATCAATCAAGACCAACCAAACTAATGATTCTATTCTGTTTTTGAGAGGAACAAGATCGTTGCAGAATGAAGGTGTTTGTACAATTTTTTGACCCAGGGCTAAAGAATGATCGACATTTGGGGATAAAAGCGATCAATCGCCTGCGTTTTAGATGAACAAGAAAACTAATGATGTGGGAACCAGTCGAGAAGAGTTCTGAAGAATAATAACAGTAGAGAAGGGGTTCTGATGGGCAGGTTGATGGACAACTTTTAGGGTGAAGGTGAATCACTGACAAGCCACCGGTTGACTAAAATTGATGAACTGAAAAAAGAACAGAACACAAAGCCCCACTCAGCGTGTAACCGTTATACTCAACGATCTTGTGGATTTGAACTTCGTTATCATATTCGGCAGGCGTATATGTGCAAAGAAGCCTCTGTTATGGATTAGGAAGCCAACTTTCCCTGTAGCTGGAGAACCAGTGGTACATGAAAACGGGATTAGCAGAGAGGAGAACTCATTAAAAATCTAACTGAAGGAGAGTCTGTGGAATGAAGAGGAATGGAATCTAAGTTTAAGCGGACAAAATGAAAAAGTATCTGTTTAAAGGAGACCGAAAATCGAGGTGTTTTAGAGTCATTAAAGCATACATCACTTTTAGAATCCCTTGCCTAGAGGAGTGCGAGATTCGCGGCAAGTGATGCACCAATGACGATACGATCGCATTTCATGTTGGTGGTGGCCTGTTGGGATGGTGCGGTGGGAGTGAAGCTACAATGAAGAATAGCATTCTCAATGGTCGTTTGTCACTTGATGCGAGAAAAAAACATTCAGAGCAAGCACAAGCTCTAGATCCCGTTTTACACTTCTGCTGGAGCGAATCACGAATGATCTAAATTTTTCAAGAAGGAATGTCACAACGACTGCGCAAACCAGCGTGGAATAAATTTGATCCAAATCGTCATCAAAGTATTAGCCTTCTTCTCATTTTGCCATCTGAGCCTCTTCAGGGAGACAAATATCCCTGTTTCGCCATACCTGTTCAATTTCCTCGTAGACGAAATATTGGAGAATGCATTAGGTGGTCTTTAAAACGTATGTATTGAATGGACACCTGTAGAAAAGCTGTGCTACCTAGAGAACACTGACGACATCGTATGCCTGTTCAACTACATGGAGGATACTCAAGGGGCATTTGACTATTTCTCATACTCAGGTATTTGCATGACCAACGACAGTAGCCTATCAAAGGAGATAATCGCCCTAATTTCTAAGGTTCGAGCAACATATGCAGGACTGAAACACCTGCGGCGACGACGTAACGTTTCACTGAGGTTGAAAAATCGCGTATACAGCGCCACTGTAAGATCAGTTCTACTTTAAGGTTGTGAGAGATTCGTTGCCTAGCGGTTTTCGACACTCGATGATTGCGTAGTCTCATCCAGGTGGGATGGAATGAACGAGTTAGTAGCCTATAAGTAAGTCGTCGGGTGCTTGTGAATGCATCGAACAAGAACTCGCTATCGCTTCGAATCCAGTTCAATAGGCTCCGTTGGTTAGGACACGTATGACCGACGGTCGACTACCGCAGCGCGCCTTATTTGTAGTGGCTGTTGCAGGCTGAAGAAAGCCACTTGGAGGCCAGCAGACGGCATGGAGACGAGGTATGAACAAATGCGCCGAGCAATTAGGTAGAGTAGGTGTTTCTCGTCCTCCAGATTAGAGTCCAAAAGACTCCGTAACTGGATGGTTAGAGAGACACTGAAGGTCGGGGCAACAAACCGACAGCGGTGGTGATCTTGCTGTCATTTCTTATCAGACCGGAATGCTTGAAATAGTGTGTTGGCACAATTGGACTGTGTACTCTGTGTGTCGATCATAGAGGCTCGCTTTCTNCGTCCCCCCCCCCCCAAATAGGCCCAATCCTTGCCCTCCTTACACATTCTCAAATACCTTATCTGTACTACAAGTTAGGCAGCGATCAGTGAAGTTTACTTCATTGCATTTCGTTATATGATAAAGATAGCGATGATGCTGATGATGATGCAGGAAGAAGTACACTCACAAAAAACATTTTTCACTATTTTAGGGTTCGATCCGCTCTACTGCTGCTCATCTTCCCACTCTCTATATCTTCCAATCGGCCTTTGTATGGCCGCAGCCCGCTTCCTGAAAGTTGACTCTACATTTGTATATTCAATAAATAAAAAAGGAATTAAAAAACAAGCAAGACACATTTATGCCAGATGCATTGAGTGCTTCACTATGAATAACACAAATTGCGAAGTGTGGTTTGTTGAAAAATTTTGATTTTGTATGCAAACATAGGCAGCACGGTAACGTTCACATTCGTAGTAGTCGATCCATCCAATAGTTACTTCTGGTCGTCAGACTGATCTTTATTAGTTCACTGAATGTGAGTACTAGTTGGTTTGGCCTTCATTCACCACTGTCATCAAAAGCCGGAGTAAACCAAACAGTTCTGTGGATTCATAATGTTTGTCTGGTAAAATATTCACAACCGATTGAGAAGGAAAAATCCCTTCACTAATACGTATTGGTTCGGATCCATAGAGTTCGGGGTGGGAGGTGGCTTTGTCATGTGTGGTGATGGTCATGGAAGATCGAGCGTTCTTACGAGGCTTTTGGTATCCTCTCTTTAGTTCGCTGTTGTTGAGATTAGTAGTCGTATCTTGATCACAGCCGAAGTTACTGAAGTCCACCTATATAAGCTTCTCCACCTTTTCTCCTTATCCGACAGCTTCTTCGTCTCTTTTGTCATGTTTATTAACTTTTCTGATACCTTTTTATGGTGGGAAATAAATTCAGTCACAATCTTCAACAGACCGCAAAATGACAAAACCGAAACTGTTCTAGGGATTTATCAGTCCCGGAATCCATCCATTTGGTCAATTATTTGATGCCCCTGTTTATTCCTTTTTTATCGACTAACGTATCACCGCTCTCATAACATAAATCTTGTTGGCCATTTGTCATTTATACTAATTTCTTCTGTTCGATGCCTTTTTTTCAGTCCAACCGGAAACATGTATTCTCCACCTGTTGCGCCGGTTCTGATTCACAACTACTCAATTGTACGTCCTCTTGTTTGAAGTGTCTGGAATAAGTATGGCTACGGCCGACTGATGTGTTCTGTGCCAGACAAATCAAGGGAACTACTGCATCGTTGTTGTGTTTGAATACATTCCGCCAATATACATTGGATCACGGACGGATACACTTATCCACATCGTATGGATTATTTTATTGAAAATTCCTGTCACCCTCCATCTGTCATATCGAACTCAACCTCTTGGTCCGGACCTATCAGTCTCGGAGATTCGGTCATTCAGCCAGAATGTGGACTGAACGCGCAGCAGCAGCAGCAGCAACAGCAAGACCAAGCTCGCCAAACACGAAGATCTTGGGCGAGAAGCAAAAGAATTTCGGTAAGTCCCAGTCAACCCAATCACGAGCCCTGTAACACTTGACCGTGTACAAATATGAACATTCTCTGGTTAGCCCGTCCACCCAGCCATGCAGATACCGATGCAACGCGCCCTTCGAACGTTCCCCGTTTTCGATCGGCACACAGCAGAGTCCGGGCGTGTCAGTTCGATGAGATTACGCTTTGGTTGTGTGTGTGTTCGTGTCTGCCAACATCATCTGTGCAACCCCCCAACGCTGCACATTCGCAAACCAGTCTTTACCCTGACAGTTATTACGATTGTGTGAATGGAAAATTGTTGGACAAGTGTCAGTTAAAAACTGATCCGTTTTTCCCCCACGTACCTTCATACACACACACGCACACACACTAGTTAAAGAGCTAGGTTGAGTGAAAGCACTAAACAGCTTGATGACACTTAACGCCAAGGTAATAAAGGTAAACCAAACGCACTAACACTTTTTGAGGTAAGTTTCCCGGCGCGCGCGCGCATACACTCGCTTGCACGTACGCATGCGAACGAGTTGGGAACCCATGGCTTGGAACCGAACAGGTGTATGTGTGATGGGGTGGAGGCGAAATATCCCTACTGATTGATTACTGAGCCTCTTAACACACAGACACACAGATACATACGACAGACAAGATTCGAACAGTTGACAGGTCTGAAAGCATCACTCAGTAATACGGGTTTTTCTCCACGAAAACACCCATGGCGCGTTCTTACTGCCCAGGGTGTTCTTTCTCCCCCTCTCTGATATCCGCTACTTCTGTCTACAATCGGTCTTATATTTCCCATAATTTCTAATGAAAACATTTATGTAATGAAGACCACGATGTGACTCGCGGTTGTAGGTTGTTACTTCAGGGGTTCCATTCTAACTGCTCTCCGTCGAAGTTAGCGAACATTTCATCCCGGATGGCATTGTGTGCTGCCTGGATTTGACTGAAATTTAACCGCCCACTTCCTACAATAATCGATTCATGCTCGAAAGATCTATTCGGGCAGATTCGAACATTCGACTAATTCTCCTGTTGTTAAGCGGGATGAGGATAAAACTTGTCAGATAGGGTAAAACTGTTCCATTCGTCCTTACTGCGAAAAGATTTTCGTGAAATGGTCAATGAGGCCCTGTGTTTGTGTTTGTGTGTGTGTGTGTGTAAACCAAAATGAGCACCCAGTATTCCCATATCTCAGTGTATCGGAGTTCCTCTGCTCGCCCTTAAGTATACCGGTGAAAACCACAAATAGCGCAATATGATTTCTTGTGATCAACGTGCATGCCCCGTTTGTGCCCACCTGTTCGAACGACTTTTTTTGGGATCACCCATATGCTATAGACCAGTGGTATGGTGATCAAACAGTTTATGTCCCTGTCCAGATCTTGTTCCTTACTTTGAGGTCCAAGGTTCGAACCCGGGGTGACGCAAAATCCATTCGGTACTTACTTATCACAGAACACTTATTGATACCTGAACAATAAATGTTTTAGTTAGTCACGGTTACATATAGAGTGTATTCCAATTTTCAAGCAACAACCGAAATTCTTTATGAACACAAGAGGTCATCTCATGAGTACTGCGGAAAGACAGTCTGTTTCCTTACCTGGTTTAATTTGTCCTCGTTACTCACGGTGTGCGCAAATCTCGCCGATCAGTTAGTGTCCCATACATTTATCATATACCATCAATAGCAAGAGTACTAAGCTTTTTCATTATTTACATTTATGTGAAGTGCACTTTCAGTTTTGAAAATGCGGAATCACGGATAACTGAAGGCTGTCAGACAAAAACTGTGAAAGTAGATCGTCTGGGAATTTGTTCGAACACAAACTGTGAGAGTGGGACACCGAGCAAGAAGTATCCTCAGTTTTGGGTAGACGTTACAAGCAGTACACACTGGTATTAATTTAATATGTACTACACACTGAGACAAATCTGTCCAAGGTGCTAGAATTATTTGTCCGCTGAAAAAAACAGTTGACCGCAATAAATTTTCGATTGTCAACTAGTAAGTCACAAAAGAGATAGACCGCTTGGTGAAAACGATTGGCATTTGAAATTTGCGTAACCAAATGGGAGCCACAAATCATGTCAGTCTGACAGGCATCTCGGAAAAACGCGATTCTGTTGAATGGTTGCACGATTTCTCATTGACATACTCTTAAGTTAGCGTGCTAGAATGATATAGGAAATCAGCTCGCTACAACTCCGCTAACAGTGTCCATTCAGTTCACCTCAAACTTTTGTTTGGACTGGACCAATGCATATACGGGCCTTGATACGGGCTCGGCGTCAGTGTTNGTTCAAGTTGTATCAGTCATTGACGCGCGGTTCGTGTACTCGAAACCCAACACTATCACCCCTCCCCCTCCTTCACATTCAGTGATTAATTGTCACATCTTAAATGGCCGTCTCTCCTTGCGCGGATGTTCATTTTGGGCATTTGTTGTGCATCAAACAGATAGACTGAAACGTCATTATCATTTTCAATTTTGTTATGAGAAGTTTTCAAATATATCTGACTGATCACAAGATTTGTTGAATCGGAACTGAATTTGAGGTGGAGTGTAACGAAAAACTATTCACCATGTGAAATTTCTCATACCATGGTGTCAGAAACAGTTTTTATTCAACCCTAACGACCATTACTGGCAAGTTTAATAAGAACCGAGACTTAGCATCCACATTTTCAATTCTCATCATCAAACGAACAGGTGCCGAGGTGAACTGAAATGTCGACTAACTACCCACAATTCCGCGAACATTGCTATCGAATATTGAACAAATTCTCCTATCCGAATTGCTTTCCAAATGTCCGATTTTCATCAAAACTGGAAATAAGTAGAGTGGAATATAAAGTGGTACCCAAAGAAAAAACAAACTAAATCATCTGATAATTTGTTGATAAACCCAACCTGCAGAGTTCGCAGTATTGCGTCCGAGCAAACCCGCACAGAGTGACTGTTCTCGTTGTTCCCACTTTTTGATTGTTCTGCCCAACCCTGCGCCACGCACGAATAATACACCACATAATACGCAACACTAACAGGGCTTTATTTGCTGTGTGCCCTTAGGGTTAATGTTTCATATCCCCTCCGATAGACCCGAATAGGAGCAGCACAAATGGGACGAATGGAACAG
>UZAN01048030.1:1349-22078 GCA_900618425.1 Echinostoma caproni | reverse complement strand
CACCCGGTTTCGGAGAGACCTTTTCGAGGGATACCTTGAGAGTCTCCTTTCCGGTGACCTTATTTTTGCCTATCGCGGCTGCATGACCCTGATCTGGGGTCTGCTGTGATCCCTGCTTTCGAGTATCAGGTGTGATTTGATACCTTCCCCCAGTGACTCGCTCGATTTTCTCGCAGTTATTGAGCATCAGGTCCCGGACTTCAGAGTTTCCGAACTCCACTAGGATGGGCCTAGCCTTTCTTTGCTGCAGGCTGCCTATAAGATCGATCCAGCGGCTGATCCTCTGCACCCTTTTAATAAGAGCATGTGGGGTAACCCAGCAAGTCTCAGGAGGTCTTGGACCCTTCTTTGTTCTATGTCAGCGCGCGCTTTCGCATTCCTGATTATTGGTTCATCGTTGTTATGAATGAGGATGTTCCTGCTTTTTCCCATTGCCGTTTCGTTCTGTTTTCTGAGAAGCGACAATTCCCTTTCTAACGTGGTAACTTTCCCTTCTATCTCCTTTACGATTTTCGTCAGCTGTTTCTGCCAATCCAGTGAGTTATGGATTTTCACTCCGGTGTTGCCTACAGCTGGAGCAGCTTTTCGACCGGCGCCCTCCGCCAGTGCTGAGCCACTGCAAGGCGTCTTTTCCTACGTAGGCTTCGTAGGCTTTACGGTCTAGGCGAGAACATGCTTGGTGGTACCAGTATCCACAGCAATCGCACTGAATACCGTCAGCGACCATTTTCTGACACTTAAGAAATCCACAGCAACCTGGTTTGGCCATTGAAAAGCTAACAGTGCGCAACTAATTTCTCTACGTAAAATGTCTTAGGCAATGAAATCACTGATTTCACAAAGTAATACCCGAAGACTCACCGAATATCTTCTCTTAGCGGATTTACAGACTTTTACACGATTAACAGCGGTTTCAGCAAAGAATTGAGGATACCTTCTCCTCACCCCTAGTGACCACCCTTTTTCTATCGCTGAGAGTATCGCCGAGTAATAATGCCTGGTAGATTTGCCTAAAGATGCCGAATATACTTATGACGCTGGGGAAATAAAATAACAGTTTGGTTTCAGAAAATCGTAGCGCAGTAGCGAGAAAAGAATTCAGTCTGTGGGATTGTCTTTCCTGGACGATGTTAGATGTCAAATTCTTATGCGACTAGAGCGATGCTGCACCTCTGTTGCATAGTAGCAGTGGACTTCGCGATGGATTTGTTGGGGTTGAACAAGAACTGTTGTCTTTGGTGATAAGCGATGATGGTAAACTGTAATCCGAAAAGGCACTTATGCAATCGTCAAACAGCCCAAAATACAGCCAACGCTTCTTTTTGAGTCTGCGAGTATCCCTTTTCTGCCGCACTAAGCAAGCGTGAAATGCAGATCACTGGACATCCAGCTTGTTCTTATAAAACACCGATTCTGATGTCGGACGCATCGGTGATGAGTGTAGTTGGTTTTGATGATGAAAACGGGAACAAAACAGGACAATCAGTAACGCAGCGAATTAAGCCACTTAAGATATCTTAACAGTCCACCAACCATTCCCAAGCATCTGAATACTGAGCACGGAAAAACGGCTGCCACCTTGCAGAAAAGTTCAGGATAAATCGGGAGTAGTACTGTAGGAATACCATCACGGATAACAAATGCGTTTGATCCTTTGGAGAGTCAATGTTAGTCAATGATTTGAAGCATGTCGGATCAGGACGGTATCCACGGACATCAACTGTGAATCCTAGAAAATCCAACCCGCTCACACAAAACACACATTTGGAGGGCCACGTTTCTGGCGCCGAATCGTTCCAGTAGCTGCGTAAGACGGGCATCGTGTTATTTCTTAATAATGCCGAAAATGAGGACGTCATCATGTTATGCAAGCACACCCTCCAGTCCTTTAGTTACACTGTCTATTGCCGATCAAAAGGGGCCAGACAACACATGCAATCCAAACGGGAAAAATACTGGCAACCATGCAATGACTTTATGAAACCCTCTGGTTCCATTGTGGTCGCTGCACATCTCTGCAATCTGGGATTCAACGTCAACCAGAATAGACGGACTGTGGGCTGATACCAGGAATTGGATTGGGATTCATACGCCGGATTCAGATTGAACGCACAACATCGTTTCACCAAGTAATTGCAACTGATGTCCAGTAACCCCATGAATGCGCACAGAAGTCGGGGTTAGAACAGCATTAGGACAGATCGCATTGAGTGCTGATTTCGGTAGCATTGATTCGCTGCTTCCTTTGTCTATGATTAGTTGATGCTCCACACCAGACTCGAACCTCAGTGGGGCGAACACGAACTGACCGTTGGGTTCAGTGGTCTGCAGCGTGTTGATTGGACTTGAGTTCTCATCTGCGTTTGGTATATGGGAGTCGATGAGGTTACACTTTTGCATTCGGCATACCTTGCGGATATGACCCATCTTACCGCATGCATGGCAATTGGCATTACGGAATCGACAAGTCGAACGAAGATGGCATTCACCACATGAAAATCAGCGGTTGGTTGCAGATTTCGGTTGTGTTCGGCTTGAACTGCATACTTGAGGAACCTACAGTGAATCGTGAACATTGGGTGCGTCACGTAATGGTTTTGTTGATTGCCGATGGAATAACGCAGGAGTATCCGCATGTGTGACAGCACACAAATCATCACTTTGCTCAAAGATTTTTCAAGCCTCAGCAAAATTGATATCTTTCTTTTCCAACATTCTACTTTGCAATGAGTGGTTGTTGATTCCAGCAATGAGACGGTCGCAAATCTGTTCTTCCAATCGATCACCATAGTTGCATTGTAACGCCTGTTTGTTCAACCGAAAGATGCATTCATGGAACGGCATGTTGACAGCTCTGATCATTGAGTTGAATTTGGCCCTTTCAGTGGCCTGAAATTCAATGGGAGAAGGTGGTCCAAAAATAGGGATTTCAACTTCTCAAACGGCAATTCAGCAGGAACATTCGGGAACGCTAGATTCTTCAACAGGGAATACAGCTCTCGGCCGCCCAAAATCAAAAATAGGACCGAATGATTTCGCATTCCTCCTTCCCGTATGCTGCACCATAATTCGAAACGTTCCACTCACTCTTCGATTTCTGATGGGCTTCCGTGGACGTTCAATGGTCCATTGGCAAGAATCCCCTATGCATGACGCCAAATTGTAGTAATCAGAATAGTACTGAATCAAGTTGTACGAGAACCTTTAATGCACTGCTCAGAGTTTGATTGGCTCCAACCCGAAATGCGGACACCAATGAAATACACCAGGAATTGATAACAGAAAATGCTTGTTTATTGATGGAATTCGATCATGTTTTATAGAATGTAATAGTCCATATGATTGGTAAAACGACCGTCCTCTAATCACGTAAGCGTTTCACCGACGCATCACATGTACTAACTCGGATGTCGTATTCGCCCGGTGTACCACTGGCCGAGCTTCCTGAGCGGTGATTGGATGACATAAACTGTACCTGGTCGTGCATGGATTGCGGTCACGGAAGTGTGGACCATCACATAAACCCACAATGTGTAGGAGATAGAATTTTATGAGTCATCAGATGCGCACAGATTTGTCTTGTGACTATTCGTTTAAAGCATTTCCATAGCAGCGATGTTAAACTGATCGGTCTGTAGTTTTCACCATTCTGTCTGATCCCCGATTTGTATATTTCTGCAACGACAGCCCTACGTCAGTTCTCTCGCATTAACCCGGAGTTCAGTGATATCTTAAAAAGTTCAGTGACAGGCCCTAGTATGGCTTCAGCTAGTGGCTGGAAGATAGCTAGATGGATCTCATCTTTATACTTGCACATGCTTCTGAGCTCAGTCCGTACCTCGTTCTGCCACACGGTTGACACCTGCAACCCGTTTTCATTGGTATGAAACAAAGTTTTTCGGATTCCATCACCTTGAGATGGAAGAATGACACGTTTAAAATAGTCAATCAGCATCTCAACCCTGTCCTTATCCGTGCTGGTTATGTTACCGTCTGCAATCTCCAATGCTTCAACACTTTCATATGTGGTTGCCTTGTATTGTATGTACACAAAAAACCTTCTCGGGGTTCGCTTTGGTTTTTTTATCTCGTTTCTTTTCGTACCCGCACTTAGCTTCCCACTGCGTTTTCTCTGCATTATTTCTGGCCAACTTACAAGTTAACCCTGGCACTTTGCATTCTGCAAAGCTTGTAGAAATCCCAGCCCTGTCTACTAGACTTAAGCGCTCTCTCCCTTTTGGGCAACCACCAAGGAGGTCTGCTTCTGGATTTATGTGGAACCAAAGTAGCGAAAACTTGAGGTAACCATAGTAACACGTTTCGTATTGCCACCCATTGCTCTTCGACTGCTGGCTCAATTGAATCAGGAACCCAACTTATGTTCTCAGAAGCCATCTTTAGTTGCTCCCCGTTGATCCTGGCGTAGTTTTTTACTAGCTTAAATTTCGGTTTATCGTGTCTCACAGCAAACTGTACCCCATGATCATTCTTTCCTAACGGTTCTTCTTTCACATTATAAGTAAAGTCTATTTGGTACCTAATTATAACTGAGTCTAAGGTTGACGGACGATGGCCACATCTGAATCGTTTGGGTACTTTGACGTGCTGTGCCAACCCATGCTGGTGCAACCAGTTCAAGAGTTCATTACTAGCGGTTCCCCTCGGTGCGCTTCGTTGTCTCAGTCTATTTCTGGAAGATCGAGGTCACTCTTCATGAGGAATGGAGACGCTTCCCTCGGTATGTTACCCAGGATTTCAACTAATGAGGAATCCTCTGTCCTATTAGATTGCGGCGCCCTACAAATACACAGCACTCCCACCGGTCTACACCTTTAACGGACATAACAGGATGTAACCTCTATGTTCGGTGTTGCTAGGGTAAATGGGGCCTTCCACTGGCAGTATTTTGCGCTTACGAATAGTTATACTCCACCATCGAACCTACCGTTTATGCTATCTTGCCTATCCCGGATAGGGTTCTCTGGTAACGCCTGGTCCTCCATCCACCACGTCTCGGTGATGCCAGTAATATCTTCTGCGAAGGGTTCTCGCCATTAGTTCACCCCATTTACCTCCTAAGCTGCAGGCGTTAGCAACATCATCCTGCATTATAGGTTCCTTTGACCATTACTTCTTGCACCTTCAAGCGGGGTACCGAGGGTGTATAACGCTTTTTGCTTTGGTATTTTCTATTCTTGTGGGTTCCTGAACCTGCCATGAGATATCGCTATTGATCGTAGAGAATTTTTTATTAGCTTCTTAGTCTCACCAGATGGGGTCGGATCCATGTAACTCCCATTTTTTGCAAGCGGCGTGCTTGCCACAAAGGTTGCTCGGCCTACTTGATTCCTATGATCAATACTACTGCAGCTGTGATCACTTTCTGGTGAGGCTCAATATACCCAAACATTGGCCCTCGCTACTGTGTTTTGTTGCTTTTTTGCACCGCTTTTGTAGAAACTCTTGTGACCAGTGCACTATTTACACTTGTTTTGACCATGGCTGCTACCGACCCATCTTTACCGGCAGTAGATTTTGCCTTCGGCGTGGATTTACTGAGGGGCTCGTTACTTCTTTTGAAGAGGCGTATAACCGATTTTCTTCTGTGTAAGCTCGGTTCATGTATGTGCCTCCCGAATAGATCAACGAGTATTGCGCAGCCGAAATAAGATTCCGAAACGTCAACAAAACGAACGATCCAACACGTTTCTACGGTACTGCATTTTTAAACGATCAAATAAGCAAATAAAATCTTCACAGACCTCAAAGCGATTCCGGAACAACTTGAAACAAGAGCCAAGTGATGGTAATTCAACATATCTGAATGGAAAAAATGAGTCTGGTTAAGAATAGCACGCTCACCGTCACTCTTTACTCACTAGCAGTCCTTCCTAGAAGCAGATTTCTGCAATGAGTGCCACTGAACACTATCAACGGTGGACGTAGATGATGCTCCTTGTGACCCTTGCAAAGTCTAATCCTGTGACATATACTATATTTTTTGCCTCGTGGCTGCCCTGCCAGTGTAAAGGCGTTCATTGTACGTCAACCAATTCGCACTTGAGTGACGCGTAGCCGAACCGATACGAATCCCGAAGTAAAAACACAATTGATCCGCAATGTTCTACGGTACTGAATTAACGAAATTATTACAATGTGTACAATAAAGCAAACCTCAAATATGCGGCCAAAAGCACTCAAACAAGCGAGCCAAATAAGATGTCCAGAGAGAGGCAAACCGTCGCTCCCGTTCTCAAACCACGCAAAATTCAAATGTGCCGGGCATAGAGTTAACAGATAAATAATGATGTGTGGTGTTCATGATCGTGAAATATCAATATAAGAGCAACACACAGATAGAGTTATTGCACCATAAATCATTATGGATTCGGAAGGATTTTCAAAAAATTCAGTATAAAATACATTCATTACGTGCGTGCGGTTCACTTCTATTCTAACCTTCCCTTCGTTCACCACCGCTTATGAGTAATTATGCAACAGCAGTCTTCTTCTTTGTCATGATCCCATCGGTGATGACCTTCATCTTCGTCATTTCTGTCTTCAAATCAATAACTCCCTTCCTCAGTTCCTCTCAGCTAGCCTCATGCTGCCTCTTCGTCGACCTTGTCTTTGTTCCCTTGGGGGCTTGCTTTCGGCTTATCGTAGCTGGTGCCTGTTTAAACTTGGCATTTCCCTAAGCCGCATTTTGGGAGAGCTATCCCGGTCGAGAATTTGCGTCTTTCATCTGCAGAGGAAGGGAGCCTAACAATAAGCGAACGCACTCTTCAGTAAATAAGACACAGCGTGTGTCCACTCATTTCACAGTTTCGCGCTTCGTGTGTAGTAGATAATCGGTTAAAGCCGAACATTTCTGTTGGTTCTAATCCTGGCACCCATCGCTCTGGATACCAAACATTTATGCTTTCTCACAGACCTTATTATCGCATGTGTTTGGATCATACCGGCAAGCCATTATGCAAGCCATTAGGCTTACTTCACGAAAGAGAATGAATAGGCACAAATCAAAAATAAAACTTTAACTGGGAGACAAAATGCTTTAACTTATCGGTGGACAACCACAAAACAGGTAAGACCACACTAACGGGATATACGAAAAAGGAGAAACAAATATGGTGAAAAGCTCTTGTCAGAGAGGAAAATTCTCCAAAAAAACAATACGAAACTTAGTTAATACCAAGATCCGCTTAATTTGTAAAGCAGTGCAGGTTATTTCTCAAGTCAAAGCAACCAAAGTCGGAGGTAACAGAGCAGTTCAAAAATTCAAACCGCACAGTGACAGACAACGTCAAGGTCAGATGAGGTTGCACAGGACAGGAGATGGCCACGACCCATTGAGCATCCAGAAGTCATTTGTTAGTAGGCCACGTATTAGCTCCTACCCCTGCGAGTATTTTATATTAGGTTTCTTCACATTTTCTGTTTGTTGCAGTCGTTTCCGCCTCTGCAAGTGAAGATAAAGGAAAAAAAGAATATCTTCTCCCCTTGTTCAGGCGAGAGACCTCATATTTGGAAGCGTTCCCTGTTGGGGTGGTTAGTAACTGAAAAAAACCTACCACTGTTTTCAGACCTTTTACCTGTGCGTCTACCTCGGGAAATAGGTCCAATCAGCGATATTTAGCTCCTTCTTGAAAGCATGTATGCTCCCTTGCTCCACCAGCTCCTGTGATAACTTATTTCATGAGTTGACTACCCTGTTGCTGAAGAAGTTTGAGCCCACTGCTAGTCTCGTGCGCACTTTGTTCAGTTTTTACATGTGTCACCTAGTACTGCTTTGCATCCTCTCGAAAAACACTGCTTGATCCGTCCCTGATAGGTCATTCATAATTTTGAATGTCTCTATCAAGTCACCTCGGAGTCTTCTTCTTTCCAAGGAGAACAGACCAAGGTCATGCAGTCTCTGCTTATACGACTTTCCTCGCTGTCCTTCGATCATCCTTGTGGCTAATCGTTGGACCCCCTCGAGACAAGCGGTGTCCTTTTCGGAAAAGGGAACACAAGCTTGTATACAATACTCTAAATGCGGCCGAACAATGGCCTTGTATAGAGGTAAGAATACCTCCGGTTTACTACATGTTATTGCCGACGCCAATCTAAAAAGCTCTCGACGGGCATGGTGAGCCGCTGCAGCACACTGTTCTGCCCATTTTTAGTCTGCTGTTACCATTATTTCTAAATCTCCAGCCTTCTGTGTCGTTCCCAGTGAAAGACCGCCATGACTACTCCCCACTATGAATCCCTCGTCTCCAGTGATCAATACATGGCTCTGTCCTATGTTGAGAGGCAGATTACATGTACTTGACCACTTGAGCACTTCTCCTATGTCCCTCCCTAAGTCCTCTCCCCCATTTGATCCTACCACCTTGACGTCGTCCGCAAATATATAGCCAGGCGAGCCATGGCGTTCAGGCAGACCACTGATATAGAGCAAGTAAAGGAATGGATCTAGAACTGACCCTTCAGGACTGGAAATAGTTCCCACTGGCGAGTTCCCCTCTCCGACCCCAAGCTAGAAGGTGCAATAAGTCAGAAAATCTATTAGCCACTTGTGGATGTTACTCCTTATCCCTAGAGCATCTATCTTAGCCAAAAGTAAGCGATGGTATACTGAGTCGAATTCTTTGCTAAAGTCCTGATAGCATACTTCTACTTCTTTACTCTCATCGAATCTCGCTGTGACTTCATCTAAAAGTGCAACGGATTGCTCAGACAGGATTTTCTCTTCAGGAACCCATACTGTGCCGCAATCAGCAAGCAGTGCTGAGTGAAGCATTTGCGTAAGTGGGCTCTGACAGTTCGCTCTAGCGCTTTGCATAAGATGCTAACTGGACAATAGTTTTCCACTCTTTGTTTTGGTCCTCCATTTTGCATGGCGATCACAGCTGCCGTTTTCCAGTCCTGTGGTATCCTGCCCTGCTCTAGAGTTCTATTGTGCAGGTGGCAGTGGGCCCCTTAGAACCTCAGCTGTTTCTAACTAAGGCTGGGTGGATGCCGTCTGGGTCAGTGGATTTGGTGGCGTTGAGCTTACCGAATTTTCCATACATTTGTTCAAGCCCCACCTGTAATTCTTGAATACCTGATCCAGTGGTGTGCAGGTCAAGTATTACAATATCGATTTGGTCCATCCTGTATACACTTTTGAAGCAGTCCTTGAATCGTAGTGCTATATCCCCCTCTTGGGTTACTACTGCTCCATCATCCAGTATTAGGGGCTCCGCCTTCTGACTGGGACCTACCTTAGATTGGATGTAGTAGTATTTCGCACAATTTGCCAACTTGAGCTCATATTGTCGTTTGAGCTCCCTCTGAACTGCCACTGCTTTGTTCCTATCCTTGGTGTACTGCGCTAAGGACCTGTGGCTGCCCATGTGCCAGCCCCTAATTCTACGCTGTACTGCTCTCCTAATCGCTGGGCTCCACCAAGGTGGTTTGTTCTTCACTGCCCTGGGTTTTAGGGGAGCAAATTCGTCCAGCAGGAGCAAAATATTTGCCTTGATCAGGCTCTAATACTGGTCTATAGATTTGCTTTCGTGAAGCCTTCTGAAGCCTTCAGCCTTATTAAATCTATCATCCAGTAGTTCCTGGACATCCTACCATTACTTCTACGGTGCATTAGACTTATTGCTGTGGTGATAACGACGTGGTCGCTTTGGTCTAGCGGTGAACGGAGGGTAAAGGTAATGACATTACTCCCCCGCATCGTAGTTATCAGCTCCAGAAGGGCCAGCCTATTTCCATCTCTGTACCTAATGCACCCCGAATATGTTACACGACCTTCGGGTGCATTCATTCTAGGAGTGCGCTCCCCGATGTTCCTGTTGGCGCCCGCTCAACCTCCCAATCTATTTTTGGGATCCTGAAAGTTCCCAATATACAAACTCCTTGTGAGTGTCTGTATAAGCTATCTAGGGAGTCTAGGTGTGCTTGGTCCTCCTCGGGTGTGCATTTCGGGCTTCTGTAGACTCCTGCTGTGCTAACCCTCCTGGAATGTGGGATCAGCAAAATCAAACATATCTGCACGCTCCCAGTGAACTGATGTATGTTTTCTTCATAGTGGGATGAATCCTGTTTGACTAGGACAGCTACTTCATCCCCAATGTACTTCTTTCCTATCCTCTCTGTGGGTTGCGGACTAGCTTGATAATGGTTTAGCTATGTGGTCATCCTGAGTTAACCACGTTCCATACAGGACAATTAGATTGGCCATCGTGCGCGCAGCCACGTTAGCTAGCTCTGTCTATTTGTGTATAATACTACATGCATTGGCATGTAATAGTACCAGCACTTCCTTGCCCCCAGATAGTGCTTTTCGTTTACTCAGATTTTCTCCTTGGACGCAACAGCCGAGTACACAACCGGGTTTTGGTTGGACTAGAGTGCCAGCCGCCACCGTGACCACTGTTTCTTCTACCTCGGGAAATTTGGAAACGTATGCGAGTCGCGGTGACAGCATAGGCTATTCTGAGTCGATGTTGTCCGATTCGAATTAATAGTCAATCCCTGAGGTGTAATCTTCCAAGATATCCCCAGTTACTATCACATTTGTTGTTTTTTAAACCCCTGGTATCCTGAGAAGTTCCTTCGTCGAAGCCATATTGCGCTCTATTCTTATCTTGCAAGTTGGCGGTCTTTCATTTATTACCGTTCCTTGAGGTACATTAGGGACGATTTTGAGTCGCTTTTTTGTGACTTCACGCTGATTCTGCTCGGGATGGTAGCCAGTCCCTAGTCAGTGGTTTGTTAAACTCCACTGGTATGGGTCTAGCGGGCGTTTGTGGTGCTTCCGAGGGTAGTTTTCCATCTTCCAACCCGGTGTACTCTCCTAATCGCCATGTTTGGCGGCTAAACTGAGCATGTCATAGACTCTACGCCTGACCATTTCCCTCCCTGCCTTTGATTCTCTTAGTTTCGGCTTCTCAGTGTTAAGTATGAGGAGGTTTCTTCGAAGTTCAACTTTGGGGATACCCACTGCAAGGAGTGTACCCACTTATTTAGTCAGCTCCTGAAGCTCTACTTCTAATCCATCTCTATTCCCTCGTGAGGGAATGATATTTCAACCGACTCCAGGCTTAGGCCCTCCGCGTGGCTTAGAACGACTCGTGCCCGGACGTATCTTGGGGCACACCCCAGGGAGCGGCTTATTTAGCGGCGTTTATACCGTTGCTGCCTTCTAGGTCCTGAGAGGAACTGTTTCTCAAGAACTCTCACCCTGAGGCTTCCTCATTCCTTTGCTAGAGGCGACCTGAGGAAAAGTTCTTCAGATTCCCCTGGTCGATTTCAAGTTTTCAAGGTTATCGAATGGCTCACAGCTCAGCTTGTTCCTGGCTTCTGGACGCTGCTTCGTGAACGCTGACATGGCCGCATATTTACACATTTCACAGACCAACTCTACCCTGCATTTTTGGAAATGGAAGGCATAGTGGGCTTTACTTATTCTATTTACATCTACGATGCGCCCATCTTCTACAGGTTTCACATTCAATTCCCACGAGATACCGTGTCAGACAACGTCCCTCTTTGCTTGATCTTGTGATTACCAACGAACGCCGTCAGATTGACATGATAGCGTATCTAAGTCCTGGTGGTAAAAGTGATTATCTCCTGCTTTCCTTTGACTACATCATCCACTGGTCCACATGCAAGCCCTTTTCCAAGATGCTACGTTCCTTCAAAAGAGCCGATTTCGTTCTCTTATGAGAATTCCTGGCCAAAAAGCTCAGCTTCTGAAATATTGATACTTATCCGAACAATCTAAATGAGTTGCTCGAGAGTCTAAATCACGAAGCGAACCACCTAGCGTTCTGTCTGTATCTGACCATAGCCCCCCTACCCCGCTCCATTCGGCACCTAATGGACGAGCGGGCGCGTTCATTTGCTAGACTAAAATTTTCTGGGCTCGACGCTGATGCTGTCGAGTTCAAGCGAATCCGCAACTTATGTAAGCAAACAGTTGGGGAATTCCGCAATAGGCAACAGGAAGCAGTTCTTCTTCGTGCTAGAACTAACCCTAATTTCTTATTTAGGTCACTCCGCCGTAAAAGGGAATCAGTCCTCTCTGCATTAGCCCTCAATCTACCTGATGGCTCTCCTCTGCTCAGGTAGCTGAGATCTTTCGGTCTCATTATGAATCCACCTTTAATTTTTCTCCTGTCTCTTCTCACCCCAATCTTCCCTCTATTAATGCACCACCTACATTAAAACATTTCATCATTCTTCCAGGTGAGACCGAATTACTCCTCAAATCCCTGAATCCCTTTAGCTTGATGGGACCAGACGGTATACGCCCGCGTGCAATTCTAAAACACCTAACAGACAATCTGCTTCTTTCCCAAACCCAACACAGCTTTCTCCCTGGCAGATCCTGCATCTCTGATATGCTGCCTGTCATGGACAGTCTAACATAAGCCCATGGTGACGGCTTGATTCCGCATGCAATTTTCATTGATTTTGCAAAAGCTTTCGATCGTGTCCCCCACGCTCGCTTACTCTATAAGCTTCAGTCATATGGCCTCAGTAGCAGACTCCTCGCTCTCCTTCGCGATTTTCTCACGAACCGCACCTTCTCGGTTCGCGTAAGTTCATCGCTCTCATATGACTCTTCCATTTCTACCGGAGTCCCGCAAGGTTCCGTCCTTGGCCCCTCCACTTCCTTTTACATATTAATGACCTGCCACACAGGGTCGGAGTCAAAGTAGCAATGTACGCTGATGATGTAACAATCTGAGGCACCGACCCTGTGGCTGTTCAATCAGCAATGGATGCAGTCAAAGACTGGTCTACGGCCAGGAATCTTTCAATGGACGACAACCAATGCGTTAGTATGTCGTTTGGAAGGGTTCCCATATATAGCTTCAGGGCTAACGCTTCCACGACTATGGAGAGTGTAGAACACCACAAGGTTCTTGGTTTCTGGCTGACCAGATCACTGTCGTTCTCTTGCCACCAACAAAAAGCTAGTAGATCAGCCTTCCGTGTTCTTAACTTCCTAAGACTTCTATTTCCCAGACTAGATAGAGATGACTTTCAGATCCTACATAGCACCTACGTCCGACCCTTATTGGAATACCGGAGTCAAATCGCTCACTCCCGCCTGATGTGCGACTGTATGGCCCTGGAGTGTGTACAACAGAGAGCGACAAAACTTGTATATGGCTTGTCCTACATCCCCGACCCTACACGCCTTTCCATCTTGAACCTGTACCCCTTTGAAACCCGCCAGATAAGAGGTGACATCTTTCTACTTAATACTTTCTGCAATTCCATCAGGGTCAATAACTTCTTTGTGCGCAATATTAAGGACAATCTTCGTGGGCATAGCATGAGACTCTTCGAACCGCGTGTCCATACACTAGTCCGTCAGTGTTCTTTCATCCAGAGGATCATTCCTCTTTGGAATAGCTTCCTCCAAGAAGTAGTTAATGCTTACACAAGATCCGGTTTCAAAAGGAATCTAGACCGGTATCTTGGTCTAATCCCTGAACGGTAAACACCTCCCTGTCTCATAGTGTTATTCATAGCATGTTCAGTATTTTTCTTGTACTTTTCGATTTCTCGCACTGCATGTAGATACTGCGCCCCTCTCTCCTCCTCTTCCCTCAATTAAGGTAACCTTCCTATACAAACAGGACGCGGACACATTAATTTCCCAACATCCGCCACAGTGGAGCCTTGTCCGTAGCCGGATCACCAGGACACAGGACCAGAAGGAACTTTGGAAACTACTAAAATCCGGGACCATTGGGCCTAGCCTCGCACCCATGTAATACTTCAAGACTTCAACCATCTTCGTTCTGCAGCTGTAACAGGCAGCCAAGGGAGAAGACTCGTAAAGAATCAGGAAATTGTATTGTACGTAACGGCATTGAAAAATGTAAATAGGAAAATGTACATGGAGGAACTCGACATTATGTGAGCCTTCAACTGTCTCCGGGTTCTTCTTCTGTGGTTTGGCAATCCTCCACTGTTGCGGTAATGATTGGAGGGGCTGCAACGCAAAGGAAAGACAGCTCCGTCAGAACCTCACAATTTAAAGTGCCCGGTCTAATTCAATTAATGTTTTCCTCTACACAGCTACCTTTTGAACAATACAAGGTCATTACAAGGTCTTAACATGCGATAAAAAAGTGAAAGAGTGACAAAAGAAAACGGTAGGTAAAAACCATATGTAAAAACGTTACACAAAAGCAAGCTTAACAATCAGCTTGGCTGTGCACAGAGTTTTGGTCCGTGCTACTATGTTCTCTTTGAAGAGAGCACTGAAAAAACCATTTACATTGAAAACTCGGAACGTAATAAATATAAAACAAGGTAAAGCGTCAACTTTACTTTTACGACTGAAACACCGGGACAAGCAGGACAAGTCAAACTTTCAACCGAGCGCCAAAGTCCCGCAAAGTCGCTTCAGTTCAGTTCGATTTTCAAGTCTGTACGAAGAAAAGGATAAATCCTCGAGGATATTTTCATTTTGTATTTTTTTCATAGTTGTCTGACACAAAATGTGATAGTTTTTCTGTTTTACTTCACTGCGTGTTTTACTAAGGCCGGTTTCTCGTTCAGGTGTATATATAAGCTGGGTCCTGTTCAAACGCAGGCAACACGTTTGATAAGCTTTCTTTTTGATATTGCATTTATTTGCTTGCATTGTTGAGCCATCACATCGGCACATACTCCGTACTATCCAGTACCACAATACGCCATTAAAGGTCTACAATCACCACAAGTGATTTTGTCTACCCAGAGTAACGAGACACTAGGATGTCGTGCGCTTTATTCGAGATCCGTAAGAAGACTTATCACCAGGCCGTCAACGTCGATTAGTTCAATCGGTGACCCCGAAACGTCTACTTGGTGGTTTGCGAATTTTTTCGCCCGGTTCACTTTCATTGCGTGATGTTGTTGTGTATCAAAACGGTTGACTTGAATACAGCGATCCTCTCAGGAAAGTTCGATACTAATCAGGAACGATCCACCTAATTCGATTAATCTTCCTCGCCCCAAAATTTGAACCACGAGATAAAAATGGAACCTCGCAGTGGTAGGGGCAAAAACGTGGCCTACTACCGAAGGAACTCTAGACGCTCGATTGACCGTGGCCATCTCCTCTCCTGTGCAAACTGACTGACTGACTGACTGATTAAGTAGTGCCTGCATGGATCAAATTACCGCCTCAGATAGTTTAATGCCCCATAATGAAGGATTTCAAACTAGAGCTGAACAGCAACTGGGATCTCTTATGTCCAGATCTGCCCCACAGTTTAGGGTTATTTTAGTTTACCAATGAAATGCACGTAACAGGCATTGCGCCGTTTCCCTTTCAAGTTCCAGATTTTACTACCAGTCCAGTCCAGTCCAATCTTCACATGAATAAGGGCCTATGACAATCGAACATCCAGATTATTGTGTTGTCGGCGGGTAGTCTTGGCTCCTAACACTGCGTTGTCTGAGTTACTTTAACCAGGTTTTTTCAGTAGAGCTGGAAAAGAGAAAACAGAAGAGATGTCTTCTCGTCTCATCGACGAGAGACCTTAGTTTTCTGAAACATACCAGTTTCTAGTGCAATTAAAAGGCCCGATTCCATAATGCGGGGCTGAAATTTGCCTGGCTTTTGGTAACACTACATACCATCTACCTTCGGGGAACATTTCCGGCCAACACTCAACCAGTGCCGCCTTGAAGTTGTGCACATTGGTGCAGTTGACCATCCCCCCGGGGTAATCTGTTTCACATTGGTATGACCCTATGTGCAAAGAAGTTAGCCCGGACCTCTAACCTATTCTGTTCTGTTGGAGCTTAAAGCTATGATTTCTCGTGTTTTGAGCACGAGAAGCCATTAACAAGTAGTCTGCATGGAGCCCTGACAGTCCTCTAACTACCTTAAAGATCTCTATCAGGTCTTATCGCAGTCGTCTGCGTTCCAGCGAAAAGAGACTTAGGTCTCTCAATCGCTGTTCATAGCTTTTTCCCTTTTACTCAGCTACCATTTGGGCAGAAAGTGGTTGCACCTTCTACAGGCATGCTATATCCTTTCTATAGTATGGTGCCCATACCCGAACACAGTATTCTAAGTGTGGACGAACTAATGTCTTCTAGATAGGTGTAAAGACCTCTGCATTTCTACATGCAAGGGCAGCACACAACCTGAAGAGCTCAATACGAGTTTTATTGGCTGCCTTCAGACATTATTTTTCGGGCTTGAAACTCTTTGTGAGAATGACTCCTAAATCCTTAATTGCATCCGTGTACTGCATTGCCAGCTGCCCGTCCCGAACGGTATCGGCTCTTGCGGTTAACAGCCTGCACTTTTCGGGATTTAATGGTAAGNAGTGCCACTGAAACGACCATTGTCTAACTGCTTCTACATCGCACTCTAGATTTGTTCCGGCGAATTTTACATTATCAACGAACATGAAACAGGGATTTTGTAGATCCGGTTTCAACTCATTTAAGGTTAAATTGCCGGCATTTGTTCACCTTATGCCTAGGTCCTGACTTGAATAGAGCAACAACAGTTGCCTTACACCATTCCTCTGGTAATACCTCCTTCTTCAGAGATTGCTCAAAAAAGACAGTTACCGAATGTGCCAGAAGCCCTGCTAGTGGTCGAACTATTGCAGGGTGTCTTTCATCCGGTCCTGCATCTTATGTCGATTTAATGACTCGAGTTCTCTGACCACATCACTCTAGTTGATGATTACTTCACTAATCGTTGGTATATCTAACCGCGATGCAGTGGGATCCGCAACATCTCTTTGCACTGGTTGTCGGCATATACTCTTGAAGAAAGCTAAAAGGGTGGTTGCTTTGTCTTGGTACGATGTGGCCAAGCTACCTTCACTCATCTACAAAGTGCCCACACTTTCTTTTATATTTCTTGGCTTGCACGTATGCATAAAACCTTTTGGGATTATGCTTGATGTGCTGTGCCAGATTTCTTTCATATATATTTTTTCTCCCGTTGTAGAGCCTGTGCCTTGTTACGAGCTTTCTTGTATTGACATCATGCCTGATGCATGCCAGACATTCGATAATTTGCCCAGCATCGTCTGCGTGTTTTCAATGACCTATCTAGCTTGGGCCATCACCACACTGGCCTGTGGTTTCCACGCCCGGGACGTAACAGCGCAACCTCGTTCATAAGTTGGCATATACCTACTTGGATCTTATGTCATCTCTCTTTCATTGTGGGCTCCGGTGATTCTGGTGTCCAGATGACTTGCTCCGCTGCTTCACGCAAGGCAACCTCATTTATATAACTATAGCATCGTACCAGTGAGGCTTCTTGCTTTCTGTGCTTTTCCGTCGGCAGGAATCCCAACACTAGATGGTCACTTTTGTCCAGTGGTTCTTCTAGATTCATTTCGCTTACATCCGAAGAGTACTTTGTTATGACTAGGTCCAAGATCGACGGCCTCTGTTGATCCCTGAATCTTGTGGCCTGTGTAGCGTGTGGTGTCAGCACGTGTGAGTGTATCCATTCTAGTACAGCTTCACCTGTAGACCCACTCGTTGCACGTGCTTCCACTCAGTCGATCTCCAATAGGTTGAAGTCTCCAACTATTAGAACACTTTGCGACTTCGAAAGGAACGCTTGCATGACCTCAAGTTGCTCGCTGTCCTTTATCGATATTGCTTGCGGTGCTCTGTACACACACAATATACTTAGTGGTCTTCCACCTAAGAGAACGTGGCATGCTATGGCCTGAATATTAAGTGTGGCTAGGGTGGCTTGTATATTCCAAAAAATCATATTAGACTTCACCAATATGAACAATCCTCCCCTTGTCTACCATCCTCTCTATACTTCCTGTAGACTACAAAGTTATAAGGGTAGTTCGTGAATTGCTTTTTTGCTCATTCCCCAGAATAGACAAAGATGACGTTCACATTCTCTATAGCACGTATATCCGACCAATATTGGAATACGGGAGTCAAATCGCTCACTCTCGCTTGGTGAGTGACTGTACGGCCCTTGAGCGTGTACAACGGAGGGCGACAAAACTTGTTCACGGCTTACCCTCCGCTCCATACTCAAGTCGCCTTTCCATCTTGAATCTTTACTCGCTTGAAACCCGCCGGATACGAGGTGACATATTTCTTCTCTACAACCTCTTCAACACCGGCAGGGTTGATGACATCTTTACGCGCACTAGTATGAATAGTCTTCGCGGCCACAGTTTGAAACTCTTTAAGCCGCGTGCTCGGACTCTAGCCGTCAGTGCTCTTTCACCCACAGGGTCATTCCTCTTTGGAATAGTCTTCCCGAAGAAGTAGTCAATGCCCCCTCAAAAGCCGCATTCAAACGGAAACTAGGCCTGCATCTTGACCTAATTCCTGAACGGTAAGATCTCCACGGCCGGTGAGGTTTACGCAAATCCGTATGTTTTCCTAGCTTTCTGATCTGTTGCACTTCATGCAGATATAGCACCCCCTTCCCTTTCCCCATTTCAGGTTACCCTCTTGTACAAACAGAACGCGGACACATATAATCATCCAACATCCGCTGCAGTGAAGCCTTGTCCGTACACGGCCCATCGGGATGCAGGACCAGTAGAAACTTTGGAAACCACCAGGATCCGGGATCATTGGGCCTAGCCTCACATCCGTGTAATACTTCAAGACTTCAAGACATCCATGTTTCCGTAGTTGCTATGATCGCTGAACCTTGGATTCGAGTCTCCAGTTCGCCTCACTTAACTTAAATACTACAGACATTTGTGTATTGTTGGCAGTCTCTGCCTCCTTATGGTGGTGAGCCTGCTTAATCCCGGCGAATCCTCGGTCGCAGGGCCCGAGGAACCACCTCGTTCTTTGATTTATTTGCTTCCGTGGACTGCATCACTGTCCACTCTCCGCGGCAGTCCGATGTTCAGGCAATCCATTAACTACCACCACCGGGTAGCAGTGATCATGTCATGTTGGAAATCTGCCGGAATAGAGGCGACAAGTTTATATCGAGGTCACATGGCGGATCGAACATCTGTTGGATGTCATTTGAGGCGACAGACGTCGCAGCGTCAAACCTGTCGTGGTACCCTCAAGGTGCATATCCGATTGACAGCGCCTGGGAGATCATAAAGGATGGTATCGTCCATCATTGTCAAACACTGACACCACTGTTTCGGCAGCAGACGCATGCCAGTGGTCCACCTTGATTTAACACCAACATCAGCTCACTCCTCAGACGGAGGAACCGGGATTGGAAATGATACCGCTCGATAGGAGAGGGTTATGAATCCTACCAGGAAATCCGAAATCAATGTACGGAGCTCAAGAGATGCAACCGTCCAGAATTTGAAGATGACCTGGTGGCCGACTGCGTAAAACCGCCAAAGCGTCTCTTCGTTTACGTGAGAAAAAGAGCAAGGACCACAGCGGCACTCCCAGCACTCCTGGACGACGGCACCCTGTTTGACTTACACAAGAGGAAAACAGAGTTGTTGACTGTACATTACCGCTCTGTGCATGAGAATGAGCCAGGAGATACCACCTCAACGGTACCCACTGGCACAAGTTCTCTGCAGTTTGAAGGGACAACTGAAAAAGGGGTTTTCGCGGCTCTGTAATCGATCAAAACCAACCATTCTCCCGAACCGGATGGTGTCCACCCGTTAGTGAACAAAGAGCTCGCCGAGGCGTTGACCCCTCCTATCACACTCCTGTTCAATACGTCCGTCGCGGAGGGAAGACTACCTCAGGAGTGTAACAAGGCGGTCATAGTCCCACTGTATAAAAGCGGACGGAAAGAGGATCCCTGAAATTATCGACCGGTCAGCTTGATTTCTGTGCTGGGAAAAATATTGGAGTGACCGCTAGTCAAACGGATCCATCAGCATCTGGCAGCCAATGGTCCTTTGTGCAAATAGCAACACGGATTCCGCAAGAGCAGATCTTACTTGTTGAAGCTGCTGTTGACACGGGAACATTGATCGCAGAATAGTGCAATGGGGCACCCTACGGACGTCATCTTTGTTGATTTCAGCAAAGCCTTGGACAAAGTGCCACATGATTGATTATTGTTAAAAATGAGAACCCTTGGTATCGGGGACTCATTGATTTTTTGGATAGCAGATTTCCTGGGAGGGCGCATATTCTCTGTCCGAGTTTCTCAGACAACATCACGTTGGTATGAGGCTTCTAGTGGTGTTACACAAGGATCAGTTCTAGGCCCTTTACTTTTCCTGGCCTACGTCAATGACCTACCAGCTACCCTACTATTCCAGTGCCCAATATATGCTGATGATCTCAAGCTGTGGCGGGCGGTGACCTCGGATGATGACGTCCATGTTCTACAGAAAGACTTGATAGCCCTGGAGCGCTGGCCCGCGAGATGGTCTCTGCCAATTAACACCTCGAAGTGTGCGCACGTTTGAGTGGGTCCAGAAGAAGACACCATGGAGTACACCATAAACGGAAACCCTCTTCGTTCATCAACTTTCAAAAAAGATTTGGGGTTGATCGTGGCTTCCAACCTAAAGACCAGTAACCACGTCGATAGGGTATGTGCGTCGGCCTGGCAAATGCTGGGAGCCACACAGCGGTCTTTTGGTGGACTTTCTGTGAGTGCATTCAAAGTTTTGTATGCCTCACATGTGCGCCCGAGATTGGAATACGGCGTCCCTGCGTGGTTTGTATGCACTAAGGCAGAATCACAGAAGCTAGAACGAGTACAACGCATTGCCACACGCCTCGTTGACGGGCTACGTGAGATTAAC